>OMKZ01013847.1:3780-43210 GCA_900302535.1 Neoniphon sammara
ACCCGACCAGTATGCGCATCAACGACCAGGGACGCTTGGTCGTAAACTTCCGCACCAAGGCTCGTTTCAGGGGTCTGTTTGTGGAGTCTCACTCAGGAGGCCGAATCACGAGGGCTGGTGAGGCTGACAGATCACTGACACCATATCCGTTTCACTATTCCCCAATAACATGAGTGTGGCTGAAAATATGACAGTGATTGAGCATGACAGGCATCGCCATTTAACTGTGATGTTATTTCTCCCCCTCTCCTCCATCTGATATCCAGTGACCTCCATGTCATCCATGGTGATGTGCACCGACCACCCCGGCCTGACCTTTAACCTTACCTTGGTGAGGAGTGAACCCACCTACAACCAGCCCGTCCAGCAGTGGACCTTCACCTCTGACTTTGCTGTGAGTACAGCTGCGTGAAATTAGCCTACCTCCCCCCCGGTGCACGATCCGAAACATCCATTAAGTAAATCTGTTTGCCCGAGCAGGTGGAGGGGCAGATACCCCGACACTTTCATTAATTCTCCCCACGACTGCACTCTGCTTTGCACAGGTGAGAGACTACTCCGGTACCTACACAGTGAAGCTGATCCCCTGCACCACAGCCCAGAATATGGAGTATACTGTACCACCCGTCTGCAACCCCAGAGAGCCGGTCACCTTTGACCTGGACATTCGATTCCAGCAAGTATGGCGGTTTCCATCCAGAATCATTGATCTTAAAATCAAAAGTTTCTTCGGTCTAGCACAAAAATATCAGACTCTTGTTCATACAGAACACCACATGGGGCCTCATGGTAGAAAAAAATAAATCCATGGTCAAATCTTTGCTCTCTGTCTACAGATATGTAAAAAATTCATAAATCAGACACTTAATAAATAACATTTGCAATAAATATGTCCTTACATCTAGATAAATTTGGATTACCTCACTCATGCTATATCTCCATGTGACTTTGAAATGTGCCACATGTATAGGGTCCATTCTCTTTGCAGAAAAAGGTAATCTGAGCACATGGATTGTGGATTCGAGGGTGTTGTGGATTCATAATCTTAGGATACAATTCAGGATATGATTTACAAATCTGATGGCACGGATTTGTAATTTGGGGGTACGGTTTGTGAATCTGTGGATACAGATTTGTAACCAGAAAGTACAGATTTGCATGTGGATTTGTTTTTCTACCATGTGAGCGCTCTGTGCGGTCATCTCTCCTTCAATCTTGGCATCTTTTCTTTTACACTCCCTTCTCTCACCCTGTCTGCCTTTCTGATGTCTAGGTGAGTGACCCAGTTGCGGTGGAGTTCAGTCTGAACACTCAGATGTTTCTGCTGTCCAAGAGGAGCCTGTGGCTGTCTGACGGCTCCATGGGTTTCGGTCAGGAGAGTGACGTGGCCTTCTCCGAGGGTAAGCGCTCTTTCAAGATCAAAGACTTCTATCAAGTCTGCAGCGAGGTCTTGAATTCGGTTGTAGTGGTTTATTTAATCTTCTGTCCTCCTTGGATTTGTTATGCCGTCTGGTAAATACAACTTGGTGTAGGTTTTTGGAATAATATTGCCTCCCCGCTCTTCCAGGTGATACGATTTATGGCCGTGTCATGGTGGACCCTGTGCAGAACCTGGGAGACTCTTTCTTCTGTAACATTGAGAAAGTGTATCTCTGCACCGGCGCTGATGGATATGTACCCAAATACAACCCTACCAAGTTTGAGTTTGGCTGCCTGGCTGACTCACCCTCCCTGCTCTATAGGTTCAAGATCCTTGTAAGTATATTCAAGCTTGTAATGTCGCAGTTGTAGTATGCAACATAATACTCAATAATAAATTCCAAGCAGCATAATGATCAGCTTTTGATCAGCTTTTCCCCTTTTAATCAATCCAACACTCCTCACCAGGACAAGGCGCAGCCAGAGACTCAGGCACGTGTGTTTGGGGATGTTGGCTTTAATGCTGTGCTGGCAGTGGATGATCCCTCAGCCATGTCCCTCGTCAGACAGCCGGGGTCAGACGGCTTCAGACTGAACTCTACGGCAATGTTCCAGGTATGCTATATCTGATTGTACCTGGTGGTTTGAATGCTGCATTCATTTTGGGTTCTTAACCAAATCTGATTTTAAATTGTGTGCCAAGTTCCAGCAATTCTGTCTTTTGTGTTATATCTTATTTAAAGGACCATGCCAATCCTATTTCAGCTTCTCATTAACAGTCATGTGTACAGAATATGCTTTGGTAGCTTAGTCAATGCTAACTTACCCCAATTCTATCCCATTCGCTTTCAAAAAATATTAAAAACTGCTCAGTGAAACTTGAAAGTTTCGAAGCAATTCCATCTTGTGAATACTTAGCCAGCATGAACATCTGTTAAAATTACTGTAAATCCAATAAAATTGGCAAATTTGAAAGGAACTATTCTTTCCAGGTGCATGCAAATTCTGCTCAACATCTCTCTCCCGCTTTGTTGGGATTGGTTGCGACTGACAGCTTGGAGGGCAGAACCTAAGTATAGTGGTGGTCAGTGATTGGCTGAGAGTCGCACCACAGAGCAAGGAAAAATATTAGCTGTAAACTAGAAAGAGAGGGAGCGCTTACAGTTCTAGAAGTTAGCTCCAGTTATCCTATAAGCCTATAAGTTATCCTTAACTTATAGGCTACCGATGCATGTTGTGTGGACACTTATGCAACTGATATTTGTGACAGATATGATCATGGCTGTTGAGATACAGTCAAAAAAGGACTGGTCCTTAAATGGTCCTTTAAGATTACAACCATAAAATGTACTTCAACAGCAATTTAAATTGAAGGTAATTCTAAGACATGGATTATTTTGTGTTTTCCTCAGGTGGCTGCTGGTCGTGAGTGGTACATGCACACCATTTACACAGTCCGCTCCAAGGAGAATGCCAACAGAGGCATCGGAAAGCGCAGCGTGGAGTACCACTCCTTGGTTTCCACAAGCAACGATCTCGCCTTGACCCCATCAAACAGCAAAGGTCTTCGCTCCAGAAGGTCGGCTGGCAGTGAAGTCCCAGAGGTCGCCGAGGATATTGGAGCTGACAACAACCGCGGCACCAATATCATGCACATCGCCTTGGACCGCACCAAGCGGCGGGCAGCGGGGGTGAATGAAGTGTACACGGGTGGGCTTGAGTCCAGTGAGCTGAACACGGAGGCGGGAGAGGAGGGTCTGGTGACTGTGGTGGGGGCACTGGTGGGGATGCTGCTGACCGTCCTCATCATCATCGTCCTCATTCTGGTGCTGAGATCCAGACAGAAGGGGGAGAAGGAGGGAGCGAGGGAGGGGATGAGGGAGGTGGTGAAAGGGTCAATCAGCACGGAGCCCATGTTGGTGGTGAGGATGCAAGACTGCCACAACAGCTCAGAGGTCTGAGTCGTGGAGGTGTGGATGGACTGATGGACAAAGGGAGAAAGAGTATGTGGGGCTTTTATAAAGTTTTGGATTTTTTTTTAAACTGGTATTAAATTACTTTCATAACACCAAAAATCTGAGGTTGATACTATAGGGATGGGTTGATGTGTGTGCATTTGTGTGTATGTGTGTGCGTGAGCGAGGGAGGGTTAAATTTCTGCTGACACAGTTAAGCACCCTGATCACTGCAACAACAAAAAAAAAAAGAAAAAAGAAAGAAAGAAGGAAAAAAACAGTACTGGAGTACCACATCATGTCTTCACTCAACATTCCAACTTGTGCTGCCAGTAGCATGATTTTCCACTTCTCCCCTGCAGTTTTTTCCACGTCAGTTTTATGGTGTTAAAGTGCTTTGGGCAGCTAGATCCCTTAAGGACACTCCCAAATGCTGAGAGCACTTTTCTCATAAAGCTAGTGTCACGCAGGCCAAGTCAGAGATTAAGCGGTGCACCTTGGGTAAAGGGGACTAGATGATGTCAGTGTTCACACTTAAAGGAATAGTTCATGAAAATTCAGTCATTACCGACTCTCCTGTGTTAGTCAAAACTCCTTTGAAATGCATAGAATTACCAAACACCCAGTTAGCCCCCATAGTTCCACTTTAGCCTTCTTCCAAAATAATTAAATTGATGAGGCCATCTTTTTACAGCTCTAAAAGCATAAAATGGCCATTAAACTTTTCCCCAAACGGCTCTTGCAGCATAATCCAAGTGTTTTGTAGCTAAATGATTCCACTGTGGGTCCACAAGTGCCATATTCACCCCAGTATCGCCTATATTTTCCTCACAGACAGTGAGGATTACTGTAGGATGGACCAGATGGGTTGTTCCTCCTTCGGGACGGACCATTGTTGAGGAAAATATAGGTGATAATGAAACGCATATTGCACTTTTGTACCTAAAGTGCAACCATTTGGCTACAAAACACCTGTGCTGTGCTACAAAACACCTGTGCATGTTGTCTGGAGAAATTTGATGAAGGCTTACTGTTTTTTATTAGAGCTGTAAAAAAGATTGCCCCATTAACTTTAATCATTTGCGGCTCAGATGGAACTACTGGGGCTTACTCAAAGTGTGTTGGGTGGATCTGTTAACTTCACTGGGGTTTTGACTGGCATGGGAGTCAGTGGATAATGACCGAATGTCCCTTTAACTCTAAACTTTTGCCCCAAAGTATCTTGCTGGGATAATCAGTATCTTCACTTTTACGCAATGTGCAATCCAGAACAGACTCAGTGCTGCTCCTTGCTTCTGATCCGCCAACAAGACCTGCACAACTCTGCCAGACCTACAGCACAGGAGATGAACACCGCTGCTCTCAGACTTTTTGTGTCTCAGCCAAACACTTTACTCACTCACTGTGTCTATGGTCCTTTATATTGTTTACAGCTGGATGAGGAATGCCTTCTTAGGAGTTCCTAACTTTATTGAGAGTTTCTGTTGCTGCTGGGTTGGGTTCAGACTGTTTTTCTAACATTATTTGTATTTTTGTAAACTTAGTATTTACTCAATCACATGTTTACAGCTCATCACTGCTTGCGCTACCACACAGTTTTACTGCTGTATGTCCATGCGATATTGTTACTCCACTGTGTGTCTGTGTTACTGTCATATTTATTCAAAATACAATGGGTATCATAAACACTGGATAGGTTATGTGTCAAGACACTCATCTCAGGAGCTCTTTCCTTTATGGATTATGGACTGTGATGTAACACAATCTTACTGTTGTTTACCTTAGAAAATCTCAACAGACCTACTTTTCACTCGTGTTAGACTGCTAATAATTGTGGTGCTGTGAACATGCCTACACTGTATCCATATTCAACACTTTTGTTCCCTTTTTCTCCCTACATTATGTTTCTGTAAGCTTTATTTGTGTCACAAATACAGTGGAGGGGTTTGAGTGTCCCAACTCAACTTTTTGATCAAATGATGCAAACAAAACAGCTGCTTATAGACCAGTATGCCACCACTGAAATATGTTGAGGCATTTGTCACCTGTTGATGTCACCAGTGAAATATCTTGTTTGCACGTGTTGCTAAACCTCTGTCTTCTGCTCTTGATATATATAACATGCTGAGATCAGTGTTCCTAAATATTTGTCTTCTTCTGATGTTGTCAGTCATCACTGTATCCTATTTCCAAAAATGTGATGAACACGAGCCAGATATCAGCCAAGTTGTGAATCAGTGAGGGATGTAGAGCCTGCAGAAGGGTTTCTACAGCTCAGTACTTTGCCAAGATATTGTGATGAATTGGGAAATAACAAGACTTCTGACATCAAATGCACTTTTTGAGTCCCATCCCTCACATGCCAATCAAAGCTATGCAATGTAATCTATACCCCACAGCCATTTATTCCCATGTATGGCAATTTCAGCACAAAGAATCAAACTTGATATTCACTTTGTGTCTTTTTATGAATGGGTTTTTATGTATATGTATTTAAGAATAAATATTGTTGCTTACTGGTAGGTTGTTTTTGTTCATATCAATATTTTTATGCAAATGTACGGGACACACACACACACACACACACATTCCACATATTCTTCATCTACATTCAGAAGCAGCAGCAAAAGATCTGCGCTTGACAAAATACAATTAATCAGCAATTTTGAGGATGATTGGAGTGTGTGTGTGTGTGTGTGTGTGTGAGAGAGAGAGAGAGAGAGAGAGAGAGAGAGAGTCGAACCTCCGCTCGAATTTGATTGGCTTACACGCATATGACGCACAGCGATGTTGCCTACTTCCGCTCTCTTCCTCTTCCTCCTGTGTTGTGTTGTTGGTAAACATGGCTACCGCGGGTGCAGGGGAAGATCTGAGGAAAGAGCTGACATGTGCAATCTGTTTAGACTTCTTCAAGGATCCCGTCATATTAAAATGCGGACACAATTTCTGCCGGTTCTGCATCTGCATGCACTGGGATGAAAATGGCGGAGAGTACAACGGTTACCAATGCCCTCAGTGCCGAACGGTTTGTTCCTTCTAGCTAGTTTAGCCTAACGTTACTAGCGTAATATCAGCTTGTCGTGTCTTCCTGAATTGTTCGTTTTTCACCTCACTTTTCACAAATTGTGCCTGTAATAAATATCGTATTTTAATGACAGAATATTTGTCATCGAATTCGGACTAGTCGTGTTGTTTGTTAACACTGAAGTTATAAAATTTGCTAATGTTGGTGTGTTTCCTGCTGCGTTTCCTTGGTGGCTCGCTAAGCTAGCGTTAGCCAATTTGGAAGCCAGCTGGAAACAATTGCGAACCAACCTCACACCTGAGGCATTTAGAAAACCTTAAACCTGAACGCATTTTCGCGTCTTGTTCAATTGCTCTCTTTTCCCTCCAGGTGTTCAATAAGAAAAGCTTCACCAAGAACTACCTTGTGCAAAACCTTGTGGCCAAACTGGATGACCTGGAGTGTTTGGGGTCGTGTCCTGCACCGTCCAAGCCTGTTAAAGTAGATGGCAAGTGTGACCAGCATGGAGAAGAGCTGAAGCTGTACTGCCAGACCGATAACAGGCCTATTTGTGTCGTCTGCAGGGAATCCAGAGCGCACAGGTAGCGCCTATTTCTACTCGAATCTGGACAGATTGTAGACAAATATTGTATTCTTGTATTTCCTATACCCTTATTTATTCTAGTGTGGAAAAGGTAACTGCACCCTTTTGTTGTACAGTGACTCTGAGTCGAAATTCTCATTCTGACCTAAAGGACAGGCAATATTGTTACTTAGATTGAGTCAGAAATGTTTTGTTTGCTTTTAAGTGTATGCTATGTACATACAATCACGTGCATAAATTTGACTTTGTCTACACATCCATCCCATACCAAATTCTTTGGAGGAGCCAGTCCTGTCTCACTGATTTATTGTTGGTGCAATCAAACTCCAAACATGGCTTCACAGGGCTCTATCCAAGTCTAAACATCATTGGCCTTGCATACTGAGATATAAGATATACTAGGTATCTCTTTCCCCCAGTTTCATTAGTTTACTCTACATTTCACCCAGTGTGTAACAGTGTTCATTTTGTTGTCAAGTACTTACCATACAATATGCTTAATTGGCTCCATGGAAGCTTGCATATTTGGCTTTTGTTGGCACTGAACCTGCAAACTCTTGTTTACTTGGAACAGTCTGTAACTACCAGGCCTCTCTGTGGCCCACAAGTACCATCAGAGAGTGTAACAGCATGTTATGCACCATCACTTAGTACATTGTTTGTGAGAGTTTGTTAGTACTGACAGAACTAACAACGGAGTAGCCTATGTCACTGTAAAACATTCAGGCTTTGTTAGCATTACATTGATGACACAGTCTTAACTGTTGATTTGTTTACATCCATTTTGGCACAAGCCACACTCATAGTATGGTTATGTTAGCACACAGGTAGGAAAATGATTTTGTTATTCAGTGTTTGTATGGTTTGTAAATTTTTACCAGATACTCACATTTTTACCAGCCACTTTTAAAGTCCATTTTAAAGGCTAAATACGATGCATGGTTTGGTTAGATGGTTTGAAAACCAGCCAGTCACACATCTTGCCTTGTCTGTCATGGCACCACTTCTCATTGAAATATTGTTTTGTTTTGTTTTTCCTTTGGCCTTGTTGTGTCTTCCTTCGCTTATTATGGCATACCACTTCTCTTATTATCCGTGTCTACTGGCCTTTCAACTCCAGCAATATGTCGCCATATTCAGCTTCCAGTTTGACAGTCTTCTCAAGTTTCACTGTCGACAAACTAAACTGACGCAGTGGGTGGTGAGGCTGCCCTATTTAAGATTTTATATCAAACAATTGCCTTGAAGTGGTCGGTGGAAGACACAAAAGATATATCAGATATAAACAGAAGGCATTGCATGAGTATCACTGTGGGAGCTTTAGGAAAGGTCTACAAACTGGTGATCTATTTGTTTTTACCTCCCACTTTGGGTAAACTTAGTTTTCCTGACGTAGTGGCTGGTGAACCTATCAAATTCACCAGCCACTGCTCAAAAAATTATTTCCCACTCTGGTAGGTCTCACTTTCATCTACCAACAGTTTGGTAATGCTTTCCTCATTTGCATGAGAGTTATTTAGGCTAACTTATTAGAATCCAAGGGAAAATCCACCTGGCTTGGCCACCATGTGTAGGGCAGTAACAAAAGCACAAGGATGTACTCATCCTCCCTCAACACATACCCACGCTGGTGACACACTTGTGCACTTTTATGTGTATGCTTAATCACATAATATTCCTTTCGACATTCCCCACTTTATGTGACTCATAATTTTTACACAGATCTTGAATCTTAAGTAGCAGTTTTATCATATACCCAAAGGATTCTCAAATGTTAAGTGTTTTGGATAGATGGGACATATTGCTCTCTAAACCACTAACTGACTCTTAATTATTATTATTATTTTTATTTTTTATCATTTCAGACACCATGAGGTAGCACCAGTACCAGAGGTTGTGAATGACATGAAGGTAAGGCCCTGTGTTCTTGTGAGGATTCATTGTACTTTCCATACTAGTTTCCTATATGTGAACATCCCCGGCATGGGTGGAGTCTGGATTAGAGACCAAAGGTGATGGTATCCACCACACAGGCATATTCTTATCCTCTACTTTTAGAAAATTTGAAATGGCTTGCTTAACCTTTTGTTTGTTAGATATGATTATGCATTATGTGCTGTTTGCCCATGTGTCTTCATATACGTACTTCTCTCAGATGGAGCTGAAGCTGAGGCTGATGGAGCTTAACTGGAGGAAGTCTCAATGTATGAAAGTGATAACAGCGGATGAGCGGACTAAAAGTGAAGTTAGGGTATGTAATGTCATTCTAAGCATTTTGTGTTGAGCTCTTAGCTATGATACATGATAGAGGTGTAAAGAAAACTATCACCACTTATGTCTGTTCAACGTGTAACTCTGCTTTAACATACATTCAGTAGCATAGTCCATTCCTGCTTTTCTCTTCTTATTTTCTTTTGTATTGCCTGTAGCTCTGAGGATCCACTACATGTATCAGTCTTGTCAAAAGCATGTGAACATCTTGATGATGAGGATGAACATGAGGATATTATGTGACTTAGCTGTGTCTTTCCATTGTTTCTTCAGCCCCTCCTCAGCCTTTGTCTGGCCTGGAATATATGATAGAATCTTTCTCTATTTCATCAGAAAACTGCACTGATTAGCATGCATGCATGGAGAGAAGTGCACAGAGGTCAAACAATATGCAATGTAGATATCTGTAAAAATCCTTTCTATTGTGGGTCAGCCTCAGGTTCAGGTATACCTTACTGCAAATCTTGTTAATTTCTGGAGTTGAATACAGGTTTAGTGTTTTCACGCCACTTCTTGTCAAAGCCGAGCTACTAGAAACGCTGAAATTTGACTCCAGATGGAGGAATGTGATAAAAGAGAGAAACTCAACAGTTTCTGTTGTGCAGAAATCAGAGAGTAATAGCATTGCTGTATCATGAACATGTATCAGCACAACTGCAGAATTCCTGCTACATTATTCACAATTAGAAATAACTGTTTAAATATAAACACATTTTTAGTGCAACTAGTCAGCCAAAACAAGCTTGGATAAAACATCTCACACAAAAATGGTTTGCAAAATTGGCTGTCTTTATAATAAAATGGAGACAGGCTACTCAGGTCTAAACATGCCAAAAATTAACGGGGCTCTTGCTAAGCGTCTTATTTCTCCAATAAAAAGCAAACACATAAAACAACATATTTTAGGCTGCCTTGCCAAAACGACAAGCATATTGACTGTGAACATCTTAAGATGTGTGGAAATTGGGTTAATACATTCCCCACTGTGGTGAGGCAGTGCATGTTGCAGATTTGTTTTTGATTTTTTTCAACTCTGGGCATCAGTGGAAAGCATTCTGTATTTGATCATTGTATTTACAACATTTTTTCATGCGCACAGCTTAGTCCAAGTCAACTAGTGTTGTGATATCTTCTGACTTTTAACTTGACTTAAAGAACTGTCAAACGGCTGCTGTAGCCATGTTTGTAACTTCCCTCACCTTCTCCTAAGAGTTTGTTGACTCAGTTTCAAAGATACTTGATACTTGCCTGAGGGGAATGTAAACACTGAGGCAATTATGAATGTTTTCAAGATTGTAAACAAATGACATGTAAGGTATTTGTACTCCAATTCCTTCTCTGTTGCTGCTTAAAGATTAGTGTTATCTGTATCCATGACATAGAAAACACTTAGTATCATTATGTTAGTTGCCAAGAAGCTCGCAGCTTAAGCGTGCGTAACCATCACTAAGCTAGTTTTCACTTGTTTTCTTTGAAAATGTCAAGAAGATCAACCACCAAAGTGTGTTGTAGGATTAAGAGCATTTCTGTCACCAGTTTGCACTTGAATTTGGCAGGAGGATGATTATTTCAAGCACTATCTATATCATTTATGTTTTTACCATCACTTGAGTTTGTAAAAACATGTAATGAAATTTGCTGAAATTAAAATGACAGTGAATATATACGTATTTTGACTATCAAGCTGAATATGGCCCCTTTTTGGTATGTATGTTCCTTTCTCTTCATCCAATCCCTCATGCTCTGAATGTGTGTTTTCTGTCCTGCAGCTGAAGAAGCAAAGACTGAAGGAGAAAATTGAGGGGGATGTTGGTGCCCTGGTCCAGTTCTTGCTAGATGAAAGAGACTCCCTGCTGGAGAGCCTGGATGCAGAGGAGGTGGCCACTATGGCCGTCATAGACGACAACCTGAAGATTGTGGAAACGGAAGCAACAGCTGTGGACAAAGCTATAGCTGATATCCACAATCACATCAGTGGAAAAACTAGCTTTGAGGTCAGTGTAACATCAACAGTGTGTGTGATCCACAGTACCTGTTACTACAAAATAAGAGGAAATTTAATTCTTAAATCACCTGTTAGAGCTTCAGAGACAGGATGAATGACATTTTTGGTCAGTGTGCAGTAATAATAAGTGAATATGTGCTGAAAATACTTAATTGAATTGTATTTTTATTTCATGCTTTCCAAATCATTCCCTGAACTGGGAGGGAAATTTACAGAAAGTGCTGCAGTTCTGTTATTTAATAATGTATTTTGAAGCCTGAAATTTTGCATCCAAAGCAAAGTGAGAACAGAGCAAAGCTCCAAAAATGTGTCGCTGCCCACATTACTTTCAAAATGTTTTGTAGCCGGTTGCGTAACTTTTGAGTGTTAGAAGTAGCAAGTAAGACCACCAAAGGCAGTGCTCAAAGTTAATACATTGTTCTTTGACTGCACACTCTAGTGCAACATGAAGTGATTTCAAGTGTAATTTTTGTTTTATTCTTCCAACAGAGTCTTGCTGAGACATACAATGAGTAAGTGACTTTATGTTACTACTTTGTTATGTATTTTCCAGCTAAATTGGTCAAATTGTATCACTCTTGTTAAACACTAACCCTGCAATCTAGTCTGTCACTAAACTGGTTACAGCGATATGTCTGCTTGTTCAGTCGTTGTCAGACTTGGTCTTCATGTTCAACATGGTTTGTTGGCATTTTTTGTCTTCTATCAGTGAAACCGACAAATCAGTCAAAATTAGGATGCACTGCCACATTTTTGCACTTAAGTGTTTAGTCATTTGCAGTAACATTAACGCAAAGATGATTGCACAGAACAGTGTTACTGGGCGGTTCACTGCAGGGCTTGCTGTGAGTGCATGACCTCTCATAGCTTTTATCATGTATGACCTCAGTTCTGCATCATGCCCTCCTCTCTTGTTTCCCACAGAGCC
Source organism: Neoniphon sammara (assembly GCA_900302535.1). Classification (NCBI taxonomy): domain Eukaryota; kingdom Metazoa; phylum Chordata; class Actinopteri; order Holocentriformes; family Holocentridae; genus Neoniphon; species Neoniphon sammara. The sequence goes on from OMKZ01013847.1 coordinate 15,967, forward strand.
ATCCACTGCAAGCCCTTCACCTCTCTGGAGCCAGTTAGTTGTCCATCTGACTGGACAGACTTCTCAGGGCCCTTCCAGCTTATCATGTGGAAGAAGATGATGCATGTCCTGCATACCAGTGAGTTTACTGTACACACGGAAACACACTAAACACATGATTTGATGTTGTCACTGTCACAACTCTATCTGTGGTTGGGGTATTTACACTTCTTTTCAATTCGTATTTCTCCAGTGCCTCAGAACCTCACCTTGGACCCAGACACTGCCCACCCAAACCTGGTAATCACAGACTTTGACACCAAAGTGGAGGAGGGGCGCGTTCGAGGCCACGAGCCGGACCTGCCAGGCCGTTTCACTCGGTTCTGTGGTGTCCTGGCCACAGCCCAGTACGCTAGTGGCCAGCACTACTGGGAGGTGGACGTGAAAGACAAAGGGGTGTGGTACCTGGGAGTGACCACAGAGTACAGCAACAGGAAGGGCTTCGTTAGCCTCACTCCCTCTGCAGGGTACTGGAGCCTGTGTCTGCAGGACCGGCTCTATGCCAACGGGGAGGACGGGCGCATCCCCGTCTCTGACTACTGGAACTCGCCCCGGGTCGGGGTGTACCTGGACTACGACAACGGACGTCTCAGTTTCTATGATGCTGTCACCATGAAGAAGCTGTACATGTTTGACACCTGCTTTGTCGAGCCAGTCTGTCCTTTCTTTAGCCCAGGGAAGAACGATCCAGGGAGCAGGCTGCAGATATGCCACTATTACTGAGAGGGATGCAAGACGTGTTTATATGTGGTTGTCTAAGAGAGGCTCACCAGTGAAAACTGATATTCACCGGTGTTTCCAGGTTTGCTGCCAGCAGAGTTTTATCACAGGCCAGGCAGGAGTTAGAGTATCGTTTTTATCTTTGAGAACATAGGCATTTGAGCAGATGTCTGTTGGCCTTGCTGGATTCAGGTTACACTGAGTTATAATATCAAGTGTGGTTATAATGAAGAGGTTAATTTCTCATTTTTGGCTTGAAATGTTACATCTGGTTCTTTTCCACGTAGACACACACTGTAGGCTTATTCCCCCTGACGATTGTGGCTGGAGATCGGAGAGGAACTTTGTGGTCTGTATCACTGTGTCTGCATGGATGCAGATGCCTTGGATGCTCTAGTTAATTGGAGCACTAACAGCGTTTGTCACACTAGCAACAACAGTGCCATACTACTGTATGTTAACTAATTTATTGCTAGACAGTGCCAGTGTTGTTGCAGTGAGTGGCAACATTGCAAGAACATACGACACATCATACGTCTTATCATGCGAGTAGTTGCTGACACAAGGTTTTCTAAAAGCTAAGACTCTGTCAACTTTTCTACATGGAGAAACACGCTGTCAGTGCTGACAGTTTCCAGAATCAGTAGACTAATTAGTAATTACTTCCAGTAATTGATGGCTCAAGTTGCTTGCAGTGTGGACATTCTATGCTGTCTGTCTGTACAGATACTTAATAGCCTCTTTTAAGTCATTACTTCATGTAGTCCTGCTGTTATTTTATTTTATTTTTAATTGTCTGGTACATTATAGTGTTTATCTGTGCTGTTGCGAATGCCTCTGTATATTGGTCTGATAAGTCACATTTGGTGACTTACTTTTTTTGAGGAGTACTGAAGGTACTGTCATGTCCTTGTGTCTGCTTTGTTACAGATATTTTGAGAACTGAAATTAACTTTGTATGAGCAGATATAGCGCAGATCAACTAATTCTCAAATTATATAACATCTAAAATCGTACAACTATATAAAACTTACCTAGATGTGTTGCCAGTTGATGGGTGCATTTCTAAATCCCTGGTAAACAACTGGTAAGATTTACAGCTAAGAGCCTTCTGGACTGCACCAAGGTCTCAGCTCAAAATAAGAAGATAATGGACTGATAATGGAGTTTTATTACGTATTTATTTGCAAATCATTTCAAGTATTTTCTTAATTAAATCCTTAAGTAATTTTGGTTAAGGTTACTTTTTGCTTGCTGTTGAGTTGTTCTTTCAACTACAAGATGGTTGTTACACCTTTATGTCCATAAGCCATGCCCAGTGCTTCTTGATGTTTAAATACTGGGTCCGGTGTGAATTTTATGTTTATTTTACCTTTTTTTTGTTTTTTTGCTTTTTTGCTTTTAATTCTATATCGTCTCTTTTTTAAATGTATATAAACATGTTATTAACAATGATTATACTCTTATGTTATTTTCCTCCCATTTTGATCATAACCATGAGTAGAATTTTTATTTTGCTCACGTGAGTGCAGTTTTACACGGTGCAAATTACAAGTGCAATATTTACTATCCTAATGCGTTGAGCAGTGACTCTTTTCAAAGGATCTCATTCAGGAGCAAAACACCTCAGAACATGATTAGTGAAAATAATTGAATTGGCTTAAAGTAAGTCTCAAATCAAATCTTATTTTTTCCCCAGTTTTCTAAGTGGCATCAATTTATTTTCAGGAGTGTAAGCTAAACAAATGGTAGCTCTGTGAAACCCTGTGCTCTCTGACTTTGAGTATTTGATAATAAATGTTTCATCCCAGATAACATGCCTGAGTTCACATCTGTACATGCTGCTCATTGATTGGTTTCATTGAAGTATTCAGTTCTCAGTGTTTGGTCTGTCTTGACCAGTGTTAACTTAATCCTGGTATTTTACATACTTTTCTCACAGCAGTGTGGCAAGATAGTATAGTGGCGTATTAAAGTATCCACATTAGTTATATGCTTCTTATAAACCATTAAACTGCATTTGAAATTGCTGTATTTTTAAGTTATCCAAACCTCTGGTTTAGTGTGAGGTTAAAATCTCCTGTGAAGATATCAGTAATCATTGTGTTCACTGAATTTTGGTATATTTTTTTTTTGCCCTGTGATTATACACTGAGACCTAACAGAGTCTGTCTAATACAGACCCATATTGTGACCCAGTAACTTACAGGCATAATTTGGTTATATGTAAAATGTGATGCTATCGTGGGTTTTTACCAGGATGGATGTTACAGAAGGCGTTAATACAATTGGTAAGGCAACACTTCCAAGAAGGGACTGATGTCATGCTAACATGGATGCAATTTATTCAGGGCAAATTCTTGAGTTTATTGTCACTGATCAATAGATGCTGTAAGAAGAAACTCTTTCTCTATGGTGTAGGGTCGCTCAGTTTCTCTGAACCTCTGTAGTCTCCAGAAAGACAGTTGTTCTGGTATTTTTCTGCCTCCTTCAGCAGCAAGAGGTGAACTTGTTGTACCGTGTCCTACTCAAAATCACAGTTTAGTACGCACAGTGGGTGTTAGAAGATTTTACTTTGGCCCTGCCCCAAATAACTGAGCCAGAATCTGCTCTACTGTCGATGTGAATCTGAACTTTTTCCTTTACTTGTTCTTGTTAAAGTGTGGGCGTCTTGCTGCGTCCAGCTGAACTAAAACTTAAAGCTTTCACTGAGATGTGGGATTGAGGAAGTGAAGCTGCTGTTCACTCAGACTTTTGGGGCTGTTGGAGGGCTTCGCTCACATGGTTGTGCTCAGGGCAGGAAAAGTCCCAAGTCATAATAACCAGATTTGCTGTGCTGCCCTTTAAAGTGACTGGTTTGCTCAGTTTGCTTCGTTTCCAACCAAAGCTTTCTCTGAATTAAACGGTACCACTGAAGATAAAATCTCCATCGTAACAGGTCATTTAGTCTCATATTTGGTGTTAAAATCTTGTTTTTCTTGAAACAAGTGAAAAACTCTACCAGTGGGATGAGATAATCCCACTTGTTTCAACTTGTTTCCAGAATTTTCCTGAATCAAGTGTCATTCTCTTGATACTAGTGGTCTCATCTGCCTTATTCTGCCCTGTTTCAACATTTTTATACTTCTGAAATCCTGAAAAAAGTGAAACTGTATTGGAAACAAGTGGAACCATCTCATCTCACTGGCAGTTTTTTTCACTTCTTGGGAAAAAAAACTAGATTTTTAACACTGAATTTCAGACTAGATGACTTGTTAGGATGGAGATTTTGGCTAGAGGGCTCTCAGACAGACAGCTGTTGCTTTCTGCTGTCTAACCCTTTTCTCTGTCTCCATTCTGGTCCTCTGTCCTAGGAAGAGCCCTCTAAAATAGTTCGGTGTTGCTGATCCAGGTCCCACACTGCCAGAGTCTTTTCTCCCCCAGGCCTCTGTGAATCTCCTCCTGCTGCCTTGGTGTAGTGACTCAGAGGATGATGGGAAAGCTTGGCTGGTGGACTCGTGCGTGGTCTGGACAGCCTCGATGACGCCGTGTGGGATGCTAGTCGGGAGAGCTGTGATTTTCATGGGCAGCAGTTCCTTCACCCAGAGGAGTAAGATTATTAACAGAGGAGGAGTAGTACTTTGCTCATTTGCTCATTTTTTTCCTACCCGTTTTCTTTTTATTTATTATGTGATTGGCCTTTCGGTGTCAAGTTTGCTTCTCTAAACTTTATGTAAAACAGAATATTTGAATGTAAATGGCATTTGGCTGATTCAAACTGTGTAATAAGCTGCACCACTGGGCGCCCAGTGCTGCAGAGTGGAGGGGACAACTCGGTATCCATGGCAACCACCGGGATTCTCCTCATCAGAGAAAGCAATCAGTTCAGTATTATCATAAATAAAGGACAGTCACCACGACTGCCAAAGTGACCTTGTGCAACAACCTCTGAAGCAAATGTTAGTGTAAGGGAAATATGACTTGAGTAGTTTAAAAGCAAGTGGATGAATAAAAGATTAGCTGCAGCAATACAAAAAACCCATTCGGACAGCAAGTCGTAGTGTCATTCTTTAATATTTACAATCATACCTTTGCCATGATTACATAAATGTAGTGATTACTTCTTATAAGTCGGACCTCATGTAAGATACAGTACACGAGATGGCTGATATATTATTTCCTTTATATGTGCTTCCTTTATTCCACACATATGGGTAAGTCGGTGACGCGTCACAGGTGAGAGATGGATTGACGTAAGAATAAAACCATAATAACACAGCTGGAACTGGTGGGAGTGAAATTTATGGAGGAGAGGAATAAAGAAACCTGACATTACAGACTGACTGAGACTGATCCCACAAAATGGGAGACGCAGACATAATTTTATGCAAAGAAACGATTGGAGTTACCGTTCCACTATCCGGGACAGAAAGTTTATTCGTAAAACACAGAGGAAAAAACTTTCCGTGTCACTGCTTGTCAGCTGGTGTTGTGTTCCTGCAGGAGCCACAGAATAAACCTTGAAAACACTGAACTACCAAACATATGAGTACAAATACTGAAAAAATCCATGATAAAGGTGCTTGTCAGCTACAACAAGAACAATATGATTGTAATATACAGTACACTTTTAGATTATGATAAATGATAACTATACACAGAGGCATATATTACTCTTGCAAACTATATAACTCTTATAATCTTTGTGTTTTTGTGCAATGTTCAACAACAACTTACAACAATACATTTTGGCGGGGGGGAGGAAAAAGATACTGCTTATCTTAATGTGAGCTCGATGGGAGGAGGCAAAAAGAGAACAGTTTTCAGTGCTACAAGATACAAGGCCTATGTACAGTGAAGTTTGGCAAAGAGAGGAGACAGTTCAAATGCACCAATTAGAAAAATAATTTGTAGAAGAAAAAATTATGTAGAAAAGAAAATCAAAAATAAATTAAGTCCTTTGAAAAAATAAAACACAGCAAATAATGTGTATACAACTTTGTGCTATTGATGTCTGCAAGTCATACGATTGGCTACTACTTGGCATGACCTCCTACTGTATCGGTATATACTCCAGTGTTAAAATCCTCCATTCAGTTTAAGTGCTGGAATAATAAGTATATAGTGAAATAACATGGACAGCAAATCCATATATACACTTAAATATGCATATGTACAACTACATAAGGTTGTAGATATGAATACACAAAAGTGCAAGTAATATTGGGGTCAGACCCAAGATGCTTCGTTTTGGATAATAACAGAAGAAGAAGAGAAGGGCTGGGGTTTCGTGATGATGCGTTCAAGAACCATCCAAATAGCATGAACTGTGGTACAAATACTGTTGTGCTTCGTGATGCTTGTCTTTGGGTATTCACAAAAAAAAAGGATAATAAGGATAAAGCCTTTGTTTCCAACCTTGCCTCAGTCAACTACGATTGATTGGAATGAGGAAGAAATTCAACACAGAAGAAATCTATATTTTGGGATGTCTTGGCTGGGGGAAAAGGTGCAGGATGAGGACAAGCAATTCCTTTTTAAACAACACATTCCTGTCTGCACGTGCTCGGCTGTGTTTAATGGTAAGAAATGGTAAGGCAGTGGTACACAGGGTCGTTTCCTGGGGCAACAGTGTTCGAGGAGGGCGTCGATCAGCATTGCTTCTTGAGTAACAGAATAACATCTTCTCACCGGGAAACAATGACTAGATTTGTGATCGTGTGTCTCTTTCACTTTCAGTTGTCTGTTGCTGGGAGCGTTGCCCAAAAAAACTGCAGCGTGTATCACCAGCTTTTTAGACTGGTGATGGCACACTGGTCAGCTATAGAGCATCAACGGCCCATTGCTGAAGTAAATTTCCCATTCATTTTCCCCATAAGAAATCTGATTATCTGAAGGCTGATTTACGACATATCAGATTGTGAAACAACTACTATTAATATCGTCCCTAATTTTTTTTATTCCCCTTTGAAATACTACACTACCCACAAGCTTTAGCAAGTTCCCACCAATCACAGAGGTTGCTGTTACCATAGAAACGCTACCCACTGCAAAGTCGATGCCAGTTTGTTGCCAGACTAGTGTGAAACCGTGTTAGTCAGCCACCGACCTGTATCAGTGATTGATGCAGTTCCACTGATTATATGCTGTCAGACAATTTTTTGGGTGATGAGGAAAATGAAATTATTATAAATCAATAATCACTATTACATTATTATACTATATTGGTATTAATACTGGTATATTAATACTAAGCAGTGATACTAAAGTAGCACTGCTGAAAATAAGAGAAAGGGAATTCATGACATCACTCACAATGATGCATGGGATGTGTAGTTCATTCCCTCGTAAAAACAGTATTTACACAGTATTTTTCTGTTGCTTTTTTTGTTTGTTTTTTTATTAATTTTTCTTGAATCGACTATTATATGCTCATGATTCATTTTGCAGCTGGTTGACGCAGTTAAAAGCTTAAAACTTTATATCAGGCTTTTCCTGAAATGCTTGAAGAGAAAATTAATGGGACATTTGCTTCTGGAAGGGGCGGACACGTTTCAGCTCTATGTCCACTAGTAGTGTGTGATGTTAACGTGTTTAGTCAGGCGCTGTCATGGAGCCGTCCTCCCTCTGCTTACTGCAGGTAGCGGTAAACCTTGAAGCAGTGGTTGCCAGAGTCAGCCACAGCCACGTGTCCGTCTGAGGTGAGGGCGAGACCCTGCGGGCCGTACAGCGGGTCTGCTGACGTGTTGATGTAGGAGAGGAAGGAGCCTGTGCTGTCAAACACCTGAAAGACAAAAACACAAAGGTTACAGTTTGCACTATCATGTTGCAGCTGTTTTGAAACAGATGCTAGCATGAAAAAAACACATAAAGGAACAGTTTACCCTAAATACAAAAAAAAGAAAAGAAAATCCCTTTCCCCTTTTCCCCTTATCCCTTATGCAGTCTGTCCATCCAGATAATTCCTGTGTAATCTGGCGAGGTTTCAAGTGTGTTACAATCAATCCGAATACAATGGGGCTGGATGGGTATTTGTTTGTGGAGCTCAAACAGTTAATAATTTACATGTGAAAAACTCAATTGCAACAGCTCTTTCCAACAACAACCTGGACACCGGGCATAATCCACTGCCCTGGGGGGAAAAGAGCTTCAGTGGGAACTATATCTTCCTGAAGAACACTGGCAAACTGTGTCTGTTTGCCCCCAAGGAGTTTGAATTCAGGGTGGATAGGTACAGTTTGCTGGTGTTTGTCAGCAGCAAACAGTTCCCAAGAAAACTCTTCCTCCCCAAGGGCTGTGGATTATGTCAGCTGTCTGTGTCATTGTTTTTGGAAAGGGCTGCTGTTGCTGAGTTATTCACGTGTAAATTTTTGATGGTTAGAGCTCCACAAGCAAACACTCATCCAGTCAGATTGTATGGGAGTGATGGGAGACAAGGAAGGTCTGGAAACCTCGCCAATCACACAAAAATGATCTGGATGCACAGATTGCACCAAGGGTAAGTGGGAAAATATTTGAATTGTTTCTTTAAGCTACTGAAGTTGTATTCATCATGTTTCATGTTGCTATGAGTTGTCAGGTACTTTACTGTGTTACTTCTGGTGTTGGAACAAGTTTGTAATACAAACTGTTGCAGAGACGCTGTGGAAAATTGGATTTGAAGACAGCAGTGAAAAAGAAAAGCCAGAGGGAACAGAAAAAAGAAAATGGAAAAAAAAACTGACTGGAGCAACAACAAAAAAGCAAGACCAAGCATCAATCACTGACAATATATTTTCTATACTTTTTATGTAACTTTTATATGATTTCATCCTTAAATGGGCACTTTGCTGAAAATAGAACTATGAAATTATATACATAATCTCTCACATATCTCAAAACTGCTACCAAATATGACCATTTTCATCAGGTTTGAAAGTTATTGATACTTTATTTTTTCTGGTCATCTGGAGGGCACTTATGTTAAATTACAGATTTAGAAACAACAGAAATAACATAGATTGTGAAAATGTAGTTTTCAGGTCAGTATGTTCACAGCAGAGTGAATTCATGACTTGTCTCACCTGTATTCTGCTATTTCCCCAGTCGGCTACGATGATGTTTCCATTGGAGTCCACAGCCACACCGGTGGGAGCGTTGAACTGGCCGTTGCCCTCACCATGAGAGCCAAACTTAAACAGGAACTCTCCATCTGCACTGTACACCTGCAGAGAGCAAGTCAATAAGCACATTTCATGATTTGACCAAATCTCTGCCACATACTATAATACACACAGTAAACCATGCGGCAAATACTTGGATGTATTTGAGTGAATAGTGACTGGTTATTAGCGCAAAACATGTCTTACCTTCACAGAGTGATTGTGGAAATCTGTCACAACAATTTCGTTCTTGTTGTTCACTGCAACAAAGTGCGGGCCTGGAGGAAGAGAGCAGTATGTTATTTACACATGCACTGGTATTTACTGCACTTGGAACTGAGACTGATTCATGGAGGCATCGTTTCCATTCCTACTGTTACTGGGTTATTTACAGCTGCAGTACGGAACTTCCTGGTTCTGTCTGATTTGTCTCCCTCTTGTGGCAGTAAATTTAATGCTGCTTGAAAGTACTTAGGTTGCTTTTAAACCTTTAAACCCATGCAACAAAAAACAATACAAAAAAAACCCAAAAAACTTCAAACAGTCATGGAATCGTCAGATTAGTTAATTAGCCATGCTATAATTTGAATTGTACAATTCCAGTATACATTTTGAAGTATAATTGACTACACTGAAAGACACCAGCTTAACAAAGTTGCAATATTGTAAAATGCAGGGAGTTTTATCAATGGGTGAGAGGCTGAATCATCATTGTCTGAACTTGTATGGCATTAGATTTAAGGTATCAAATGTTTATTTATATGTAAAAGTTCTGTACTATAGCTTTATTTAAAGTTGCACTATCCAAAATTGCTGAAGGTTGATTTAAGTGAGCAACATTTAAGCTCAACTGACTAAACTATTCTCATGACTGAGTCTACATGGTTGTCATCATCAGCCAACTCACTGATAAATTATATGCTGATCTCATGTTTTTTGTCAGCTGATTCTTAACAGTCCTCATTTAAATCAACCCTAAGCAATTTTGCATAGTGTACCTTTAAACCCACATGTCAGTAGTTTGGGCTGTAGCTACAGTCTCAGTGCAATCAGTCTGTTAAACAGCTTCACCTACAGTAGTTTGTTTGGTACAAAAATTGGCATTATCGTCATGCTTTGTGTACATTAAATTCAGTTCTACTTTTGTTTTCATCTTCTCACAATACCAATACAGAATCATACAATCCCAGTTGGATTATATAGAAGGCATTCATAGAAGTTGGTGCATGCTCTATCTAATGTGTTTGACATCTGAGCTAAAAATGGTTTTGAATGATGATGTTGTAAAATCTAATCAGGAAACAAGGAGGTGATAATTACTACACCATCAAGGTTGTTCAATTCTATTCAGTTCTAATCAATTCTATCAATCATTTCAATCAATTCTAAACATTTTTTTAAGAAGTACAGATTTAGGTTACTGGAGTAACTAAGTAAGTAATCAAAAGAAAAATTAAAATAATAATTAGCTGAGTCACTAATTACCACAAAAACCTAATCTGAGTTCTCTAGCTCTCATTGATCATCATATCCCAAACAGGGAAGATTGGTTAGTTTCAGGGCAGTGGAACCAGAACAGTGAAATTCATTCACACAAATCTTTTCATAGCCATTGTAGACAAACAATACATCACGATGCACATGACAAAATGTTATACTTATAAATTATTGTAATAATAGTGATTATTACAATGGAATTTGCATGTATCTCTGATCATTGTTGTACAGGCACGGCTTGATCCAACAATTTGTCAACAATTTCAGTTTTCAGGAGGTCAGACACAATATCAGGGGACTGGGTTAGACAGAGAGCACTGCACTGTGGGATTAAGGTGGTATCAGGCCACACTTAATACTTACTGAAAACTGAGCCAGATTTATTTAAGTTTGGGCCAAGTTTTTCTGAATTGGAAAACAGGAGGAAGAACAGAAAGAAGAAAGAAAGAAAGAAAAATAGGTTGTCAGATATGGAGGATAAGCGTAGAGGAAAGTAGACTGGGGTGGTCACGGTCTTCTTCACAGGAAGTGCTTTTTCTGACGGTAATCTTCAACACTGGAAAAGTAATGTGAGCACATGTTGCAAAGCAAGTACACCAACATTTGCATGAGACTTTTAAAATCCACCATGATATATGCCATATAACATGTGGTTGATACAAATGTTATGCTGAATGTCATACATCATGTTGGATTTACTTTAAAGGCTGATGCAAGCTGCTCCCTCATTGATTTATTAAAAGTCTGTATAGATGAGGTCAGATGTTACATATCGAGGCCGCTCTCCTCACCTGCAAACTGTCTGTCAGACGTCCCCCTGGCTCCAAACTTGGTCACAAGCTTCCCGTTTGATTGGAAGATGAAGACACAGCAGGCCTTGTTGTCCACGGCGATAATGTGTCCGTTCCTGTCCACTGCCACACCCTTGGGCCCCATCAGCCGGCCCGCACCGATCTTATTCTGAGAGGGAGGAGAACAGGTTGGAGAGCTTTATAAACAGGGAAACAAATATGTCTGACACCTCCAAAAATTATGGGGATTCACACACCAAGCAGTTCTGTCCAGGCCTTTAGGGAACGTGGCCTAAAAGTACCAATATATGCCAATATATTGGTATCAGACAATATCAGCTTTAAAATGCAATATCTATATCAGTCCAAGATTATTTTTATTGTCTTTGTGTGTCACTTAATACAACTGTAAAATTTGCAACAGAGTAAAACTAGATAGATAGATAGATAGATAGATAGATAGGTGCTTTATTGATCCTGAGGGAAATTTAAACTAGTATGGCCTTTATTTAAAAACTGCTTAAATTATTTTAAAGCATGCCTTTCTGAAAAGCTTTACCTGTTTTATGCCTGGCTGCAATTCAATTATAATTCTTATCGGTATCGGTATTGGTGTTTGCCATTATAGGTGGGAAGATATCAGAAACCATATCTGTGCATTCCTACCTAAAATATTTAAATGTCATAAACCTGTTAACCTTTAATTGTCTTTTATGACTGTCTTGATTTTCTGGATATTTTTTGTCTGTCTTTTTCTGTTTCATAGAGAAAAGGAGTCTAACATCAGAGAATCAGGAGAAGTGCTCCAAACAGAATTTACTTTCAATTTGTCTTGGCAGAACAATCAAAATAGCAGTAATTCCCCCGAATAGACCCTTCTCTCTGTGGAAAGAGTGAATTTGCCCATTACATTTGATTAGAAACAACTTAACAATTGTTTTAATTTCAGTTATGCCGTACACAGCTCTGAGGTCTCACCTTAAACTTGCCATCTGAGGAGAAGATGCTGACCCATCGATTGTCGTAGTCGGCCACCACAATGTCACCGTTCATGTCGACAGTTACACCTGTGGGTCTCTGCAGCTGGCCCGGAGAGCGACCTCTGACCCCAAAGCGCATTTTGAACTGGCCATCGTTGGAGAATACCTGCAGCGAGGCAAATCACAGTGCATCTATGGAGTGATCACTCTAATTCAATGTGAATAGTCTCAAATACACCTGTCTTTCTTTTAGGATTCTCTCTCTTTCTCTCTCTCTCTCTCTCTCTCTCTCTCTCTCTCTCTCTCTCTCTCACCTGTATGCACTGGTTGTTGCTGTCAGCCACTACCACTCTGCCGTTAGTGGAGGCTGATATTCCCTGCAGGTTGGTGAACTCTCCTTTCTCTCTGCCCCGGGAACCTGTCCAGCAGACAATTACACACTCAGGAAATGCACCTTCTGATTCTTCTATCGAGTCACACACTGCAGTATTTTCCCTCACAGCATAATTCAGTTTGGCTGTCTTGGCCTCTGCCATACACAGGAATAAATTGTAGTCTTGATGTTCTACCATTTCTACAAATTATTTTATATGCTGGTATCAGACCTAAATCAAATAGTTTTGAGAACAATTCATAGCATTTCTTTTAATGTGTTTAAAGTACTTTAAGATGGGTAGAATTTACTGCATCAAGGTGATTCAGATAGTATCAGACAAGTTGTTAATGACAGAAATGTATGCTGAAAAAGTTTTCAAATACTTTACTTTGATTGTGTAAACTAGGGTTGGGCAACATATATTAATATTATATTGATATTGTAATATGAGACTAAATATAGTCTGGAATTTTGGATATCATAATATTGTGATATGGCATAAGTAAAGAGATGCAATTTTCTGAACTTATTAGACTGTTCTAGGTGTTTTTGCCTCTACCTGCTTGGTCATCATATCCACATTACAAGTGACTGTTTATCAGAAATTTTGTGCATAAATATCTCATGAAAGCACCAATACACATTCCTACAATATAGTCACAATGTCAATATCAAGATAATGAGGTCAAAGATATTGTGATATTTGATTTTGTCCATACCATCCTAGTCTAAACTTTAGGTAGATGTATTGTGATATGCCTCAAGCATATCTGGATGAACCCAGCTCTAAAAACTGTTAGCAAATACTCTTTGCCCCTGGTCAGACCGGTTTCAGGACAGATCAGCCTGTTTGTCTTACCCACTCTGTAGATGAGCTCATCCTCAATGGGATTCTCCTTCTTCTTGGTGGTGCTGTACATGCTGGATGGCCGTCGCACTGCCTTCTGCCGTATGTGGCCCCCCGTCCCGCTGGGAGACTTCACCCTCCTCTTCACATCATCGGGAGACTGTGGCACATCTGAGGGCTTGACGGCCCGCAGCCGGAAGGGACTGCCCCGTACGGGCTGGCCGTACAGAGACAGGACGAAGGAGTACTCCCCCTCAGAGCGTAACGTGTAGCCCACCTCGTACGTCCCGTTCTTATTGTCCGATATCTCAGTCTCCGTAGCCCGGCTCCCATCGGCAGACAGTATCTCTGCTTTTAAAACAGCGTTTCCTGTCCGCACCAGCTCCCCATCCTACAGGTAGAAATCCATTTATCATGAATGTTAGATTATTGAACAACACAAATAGCCATATAATTGTATTCAATGTAATGTCATATGTACTGAACTGGGTATGAAGATGCAAACAAACCCAACCCAACTGCCCTCTGTTATTCTCACATGAACTTTAATGTCTTGATTAAAATGATTTCTAACTTTCAATCTTGAAATCTAAATCTAACATTTAAAAAAAATATATATATATTGTTGAAACTAAGCACATATTATGTAAATCTCACCACATGTTGCACCTCCCTACCTCCAAGAGATTTCACCCACAACATCTTACACACACACTCACACATACACACATAAGAAAGTGCAGATTTCATTCACAGACTCATGTGAAAAATGAAAAATGTAGTATCTCAGCCAAAATGAACTGCACAGCAGCTATGGTAGCACTCTTTCTACTGGAACATCACAAGCTTCCCATAGTTTTTGCTTTTGATGATAATAATCCTTTTTAATTGCCTAGGTGAGTATTAAAGAAGTGACTTTTGCAATAGCATACGGCAGAAATAAGGCAGAAATAGCATGAAAATGTGAGTGATGATTATAAGAAAAATGCAATAAAGTTCAGTAAACAAACATGTTAGACAAATCATTGAAACAAAGCAAAGTCTGCAGTATGACTGGTGGTTGAAGTGCCTGTGATTGACTAAACATGTTTTCTTATAATAAATCTCAGTGTATCGGAGTAATTTAAGCGCAGTACTTTGTCTTTTGTTGTCACAGTAATGCTGTGGTGTTGTCCAGTAGCTGCGTGGCGGAGGCCCTCTCCTGTGGCGACGGAGGTGTGACCCACTGCTGCCGTGGTGAGGAGGACGCCCAGGTTCTGGATGGAGCGCCGCAGACCTTCAGTCTCCACCTGGCAGGGAGATTTCACAGGGGAACAGAAGGTGTAGACAATGTGCATCCAAATCATGCAGGTACAGGACAAAAGATAGAAATAAAAAAAGTCAGTGCACTGTGCAGTTGTTCCTAATAAACTTTAATACAGTTTATTAGGAACTTACACATTTTCCTACACGTTTTCCATTATAAAGATTTTTTTTTTGGGCATTCTATTTAATTGGACAGGGAGAGTAAGATGGACAGGCAATACAGGGGACAACAGTGAACTACCAGGGCACCCCACAGTGTCCATTATAAATCCCATATTTTTCTCTTTTTATTAAAATTTAACAAGCGAAAGTAGGCTTACAACCATGACAAATGTGGAATCATGTGCATGGGAACTGAACAACAATACTTTCCCCAGACATTTCGAGACCTGGAAGTGATAAAATTTAGTTTTCATTCTTTTCCAGACCTTCTACACCTGTATATAATGAAAAAATCGTGAAGCTATAATAATTAGTTATCCTTGTGTATAACAACATTCCATGTTATGTTCTACACCAACAGAAAAACGTCCATTTCACAGAGAAAATTCCACTCCAAATCCAATATGTACTACATGTCTATTTCCAGCCCATGCATGTGCTTCAGAAGAACATTTTTGTTCATTTGAGCTCCTGCTGCTGAAGTCCTCTCTCTGCACAACACTGCCACTGACCACACCTAAACCTAAACTAGCTGTTCACTTTGGGGTGCAGCAGACTGAGGTACTACTGACCAAAGTCCAACAATACTGTGACTATTTGGGAATACTCATAACACCACCATAGTGAATATGAGAGCAGAGACATTGTTTGCAGCAGATTAGAGAGCAGCAGGTACCTGACAGTCCAGATGGGCGTTCTGATGTGGTCTCTCTGGGAAGTCGTGTCGGGCCAGAGCCGTTACCCGCTCGCTCATCTGCTTCTGCACCAGCAGCACCTGCACGCCGAAAACATGTGCAAGAGAAGAAAGACAATAAAATATAATGAGTAATTAATGAGTAAATACACAGTATGCTTTGCACACTCTACCCTCTATAAATTCAGTTATAGTTTAGACTCACCCCTGCAACATTTGGATTAGGCAATTGGTGCACTGTGCACAAACCATCTGCTCTTTTCTCTTTGGAAAGCACTTTGGTCAACTCATGTTTTTTTGTTAAAAATGTGCTGTAGAAATACATTCAATTTGACTTCCTGTGCACTGGTGAATGTACAGACCAATTTAAAGCTACAGCACACTTGATGTCTGATTCCCCCTCTGCGCAGTAACCTGTTTATTAGTTTGCTTGTACAAATTACAAGCTGCCAGCCCACCTCGGTAGCGCTGCCGTGGCTGAGTGCCTGCTCGGTAAAGCTGCAACTGCTCTGGATGTGTTCCTTCCCCTGGAGGAGAGATGAAAGCTGGGCTTGCAGGACCTGCGTTAAGTTTAGTGGAGGGAGAGGAAGAAAGGGACAAAAGAAGATAAAGAGGATGAGAGGAACAGGTTGAGAGAAAGCAGACAAGAAAAACAGAGAGGGAGAGGATTTGAGAGGTTGAGCGAGGGGAAGCAGAGGAGGGGATAAGAGAGGAGAAGTGAAGATCAAAGGAGCTGCTCATTCAGTCAGCGGGCTGCAGTATGTTGACTGGTATATGAGAAATGTGACAGGTTATGTCCAGGCTCTCTGTACTGTTTGACTCCTTGTTTGTATGTGGAATGTCTTTCTGAGTATGAGCGCACGTACACACACACATGCATATACATCTGCAGCTGTAAACACACTAACCTTCTGCTTGGCGCTGCAGATGTTCTCCAGGTCTGTGATGAGGGCCGTCTTGCGTTGATGTAGCGCCCGCTCCAGTTCCTCAAAAGTACCTGTGATATCGGCTACTGCCTCATTCTTCCTTTCTGTCAGCTGGCGGGAGATTTCTGTCACCAGCTCAATGGCTGCTGTCAGCTGAGGGAGCCTGAATGAATAAAATAAAATAAAATATATAATAACTATATTGCCTACTGGTAAAATTAATTGGCAATAAGTTATATGTTACAAGTTTCCTTCCTTTTTTTAAGTGTGGAGTCAAAAATATTTTCAGTGTAGACTTTTTGTCAATTTTAAGTTTTTATTAACATTTCTGAACTTTTCTCATTATAGCTTTTGAAAATAACCCCTGTACCAAACTACTAAAACTAGAACTGAAACTAAACAAAAACTAAACTGAACATAAACTTTAATAAAAGTGTAAAATAAAAATTAAAACCCCTAAACAGACACTAAAAACTAATTGAAACAAATGATGTGCCTCACTACACTGAATATTTTGACATCAGCACAGATAATCCAACCCAGAAATGGCATCTAACTTATCTGGGACGAACGCTTAAGCTTCCAAACACCCGATGTGAAGGAAATATTGCGAAAGCTTTAAAAAGGTCCGGGGCCCTCACCTGCTGCGTATGGCGTCCAGCTGCGTCTTCAGGGCGGCTTTGTGTTGTTCCACGACGTCCCGCAGGGGAACAGTCATGTGCTCCCGGTGCTCGCCTTCTGTGCAGTCCAGACACATGGCCGTCTCACAGGACTCGCAGTAAAACTCCATCACCTGCAGGGGGAGACAAGCAGTTAAAAGCTCATTCACTGCTGTTTGGGCACGACAGGCAGGTCAGCGGCTATTTATCACTGTTAAAAAGTACAAATCCTGAGTTTGGCCCAGTCTGAAGGATACAATGAAGAGGCAAAAGTGTCACATACAAAACAGATGACAAAAATTAAAAGTAAAACTAAAGGTAGAATGGATTCCTACCTTTCCCTCATGGTTTGGGCAGCACAGGGGCTTTCCTGCTGCAGCAGCGCTCACTGACTCCAGGACACTGCAGGCTTCTGGCCGAGAGCACTCTGGGTCTCTCTGAAGGACCTGCATCAATACATTAAAAACTCTGTCATACTTCATTTGAAAAGTATGTTTAAACGAGCAGACTTTTCCATGTTCACTGTTTTTTCGGATGTAATTTCAGACTAGCTGATTAGTTTTTGTCACCATTGCTTTGTCTTTGACCACTCAATCCTCTATCTACTCACAAAAATGCATGCACATCTCCTCAGTGCTCTCTATCCCATTTTCTTTGAGCTTTGGATGTACTTGCTGTCACTATCCCCTGTTTCACTGTCTCTCAGTCTCATCCTTGTGTCCTTTGTTTTATGTAAAGCACTTGGCAATCCTGCTTTGTAAAAGCGTTTGAATCTGACTTGACTTGAAACAGGATTAACAGTCAAACCTCCATGAGGTTCGTGATGAAGAAGTTGTTCTGTAGAGCGGAAACTCCCTTCTCTGGTAGGATGGATGTCTGCCGACACACTGGACACGAGAGCGTCAGGGACTCTGGGGGAATGTAGTTCTGCAGACAGCTAGAGGGAGTGAGACAGAAAGACACGAAACATGAAACTTAACTAACCGACTCTTCTGGATTGCACTGTGTTAGACTGATTCAATTCACCCTAACCCCAGATAGCTGTCACTCTGACATGCTAATTGATAGACAGTGCCTAAACAGTTTTCCTGTCACAACAAGTAGGGAGTAAGTACAGATCCAAGTCAACACACACAGCCCATGGCCCCAGGAGACAACGCATACACTTTCTCAGTGAGTAAAAGAGTCTCTGGGAAAACACTTTGGCTAAGAGATATTCAAAGAGAGACATAATTTTGGGAAGGCAGAGCAGATGCATGTGTGGTGTGTGTGCGTGCATGTGTGTGCATATGGACTCCTGGGTCGCGGCCCTGAGAGCTTTGCCTGGCCTCTTCCTGGCAGCAGTCACACTCTTTTCCCACAAGCCTAAAGGCTGAAGACGGTGCACAGGTTCATTTGCCCTTTGGAGTGAATGTATTTAAAAGCAGACACCTTCGAGCCAAGACCAAGACCAGACTCAGCATAATTCAGCTGCAATATGCAGATTACACTGCGCTCTCCTGGCCGACAGCCCAGCTGCTGTCCAACACAGGCTGCATGTTCTGTGAACGTCATTGAGTCTTGTGGTTAACTTAAAAAGCAAACCTCAAGTCTCTGTTTTTGATGTCATATGCCACAGACTTGCATCACCCTCTGTGTACTCTCATCTGCTTTTGGTAAACTGCAGTCTTGGGATTTTGAGAACAACTAATAGCATTAACAAAAGTCAGTCTAAGTCTACGATCATTCAGCATACTGTGGAGGAAAACAGGAATTTGTCCACAGACTTCAGGCTGAAGCTTGTATGGACTTAAAATGTCTGTGATTTTGGTACCAGAACTATCCATGTTGAGTAAAAAATCTTTTATTCCCTTTTAAGCCTGCATTCCCGTGGTGTCAGATTTATTGAGTATGTGAGTTTCCCACCTGCAAATACCACATGAACACTCTTCTATGTCAGGCGTCCAAGGAGAAATTAGGATTTTAGATGCAGCATGAATTGCCCGACTTGTGATGTAATCGTTATTTCCATCATGGCCAAAAAGAGCATGGAGACGTAAATTTTATGCAGTAAAGAAGAGAACCACAGGGTCAAATTTATGAGACATGGATATTCCTAGATAACTGCAGCGCTATGAAATTCAATTTCCCGTGGTATTTACATTAATGTGCAACTGTGTATTTTTCTAACCTTCAGTTAGATTTGACTTTGTTTCTCAGCTTTCTACAGCTTCTTTTCAGCTGCTGCAGAGTCAGAGACACTTCAGGAACTTTTGTAGAGTGACAGAGGCGTCACAAAGCACAAACAAAAACAAAACAAAAGAGTGGAGACAGTTGAGAGACAAAGTCGATAGATACATGAGGCAAGACATGTATTCCACTACTGAGCCACTAGTCATGCCCAACCAGGTTTCTACAGCTTGTAAAATTGTAACCAATAGGTCTATTGAAATGGACAAGGGTGCATTTTGTTGCTTATACACTCCACTTTTTATTTTAAAAGGTAAGTTTGAGCTTTTTTATTAAAAAAAAAAAAACTCTTTTGTTTAAATATCCTCTGAAACAACCAAAGATTGTTTGCTAGCTAGGCTATCATTAGTTTGCTTAATAATGTTAAGGTTAATGTTGGATTTCTGACATGAAGCACATAAGCACATAAAAGCAAAACACTCGGATGGCCAAGTTGTGGCGTGGGAAATTTGTATACATGATAAATCCTACACCATGTAAATTCAGGGTAAGACTCATTCCTAATCCATTAAAGGATGGTAAGGCTCGTTCCTAATCCATTAAAAGATGCCACATCCTCTTTAAGATGGACTTACATATGCAGCAAACACATAATTAAATAATTAAGTGAATAGGTGTGAGTGTATGTGGAATGGGGAAAGGGGGGTATAAAAATATTGCAAAACACTGTTGTAGCTTGATAGAAAAACATCTTTGAACTAAATTTTCATGAGAGCAAAAGTAGAGGCGGAGCAGCCAGGGGGACATGACACCAGAGAGAATGGGCTCAGTAGGGGTTTGCTAACTTCTGCCTGCCACCTCAACCCCTCCAATATTAATACATCTGTCTGGCAACAACATGTATAGCCGCAAACAAAATCTGTTCACTTCAGCAGGGCTCCGGATCATGTGCCACGTAATAACACCAGGGATTAAACTTGCCCTCCAGGGGGCAAAATGTTCCCCACACAGCATGGAAAAAAACCTCATGAGTATTCTAAACTATAACCATGATGCAAAAACTGTTTGTTTGATCGCAGGCTTTGGAGTAAACCGGTCTGAAACACAATCCAGTTTGTTCTCTACACTTAAACAGCAACCCCCTGCTCCATTCTCCAGCCTCCCACCCTGACCCAGAATCTCTCCAAAAGACTCCTCTGCTCGGCTCCTCACGGAAAAGGCCACAGTAAGTGTCGCCTGAGGGGGTGTCGTCTTTCTGACAAACTTTGGATTGAGGAATTGTAATCGCCTCTCTCAACAATGGGCCCCTTTTCAGACTGCAGTCGCTGACAGTCCTTGATGCTGAGGAATGCACTGCGGAGAGGTGGACTGCTCTGAACTCTTTAATTGCAGCTGGGGATTTGCACTGGCACTTGCTGGAGATATCCGGACAGCACCTGGAAGATATTAATTAGGTGCAAAAAGCCAAGGAGTGTGGAGGGAGGGGGGGTGAAGGTGCTGGCAGGATTATTTGTGGTTAAAACAGTTCTGCACCTCAGTAGCCTGTGTGGCCTCGGTCACTAAAGCCACAGTTACAGAAAAAGGTTTCAGCAGAGGGTACGAGCAGGCAGGGCAGAGCCTGGGATTAGTGTAAGGGAAGGTAATTAGGCATTTGGTCGGTTGTTATAACAGGAAAAGCAAATGTTAGTTACCTCTCGCAGAAGGTGTGCAGACAGGGCAGGACCTTGGGGTTGTGGTAGTGATCCAGACAGATGCTGCAGACCAGAAACTGCTTGTCTATCTGACGCACCACAGGGCTGGTGCTCCCAGTCTCGCGCTTTGCCATGGCAGAAGACATTCAAAGCCACTGACCACAACACCAGTTAACCTACAAAGAGAGAAAGAAATAGATAGGTGTGCATGGATGTCTGGCAAATCTTTAATACCTACAGACTCAGCGTGTCCCTTTAGGGCTGTTTGTTAAAAGAAAGGCAAGGCCGTACTCTCTTTTCTCCCGTTGCCATTCATTCTAGCTGACACAAATGCTGAGCTCACTACCCGCAGCAGGTACCAGGAACTCGAGTTACCAATGCTGTTTAATTCCTTGATTAGTACAAAAACATACCCATTGTTATGGCATTATTTCTAGGTTAATTCCAGCTGAAAGAAAACTGTGTGAAATAAAATATACTGGCGGATGCAGACAAACCAGTGTGGCCATGTGCCTGGCTTTTGATTAACAGCTCAGCTAACACCAAAGCCATCCGAAAAGACACTAGAGGCTTTGTGATCTGACAAAAAGTATGGTCTACAGTTAAAGAGGAGCCTTTATGACAAACACATAGTGATGCATTAAAAGCAGCTCTCCTCGCCACACAGGTACACACTGACATACTTACATGAATACACACTAATTCAGTGTTACCGGTGCTGACAGTTACACCCACATTCAGTTCAAAGACAGACATCTAAAAACATTTTTCCCTCACACACAAACTGAACACTAACTGAGGTGGTTAGTGTCTGTCTCCTATTTCTGTCTGTGTCAGTCTCTTTTTGTACATTTATATATACCACAGTCATCAGTAAGGTCTCCCTACACCCAAAGTTTCATTGGTTCATATAGCAAAACCTGCAAATTAAAAAAATAGAATAACAGATTGTTTAAACATTGTATTTTTTAGGTCGATGTTATCTTTTTGATTTGCATATATTAAATCTGAATAGATTGAAAGCACCTTGAATTTTCATATTTATTACAACTTAAGATGCACACATGCATGCCACAGACACACACACACAGGCAGTTATATGTGATAACTGCCTGCAAATAGCCAATTTGTGTTAATTTTTTGGCTTCTGTTTGCACTTTCCTTAAGATGTCATAAAAGTAGAAATTTTGCATCCAATGTTTCTAAATTTTGAGTTTTTTCTGCCCTTTGAGATGTCTTCTTCTCCCTGCTCATTTCTAAGCAGATACCTGATTGAAGCTTCAAATATACAAACATTTTCAGTGATACATTTAAAATGCGATCGAGGTGTATATGTAACAGTACCAGTCAGTGAGGAATAGTTAGAGAAACACCAGTAGTTATGTCTCAGCTTCAGAGACAATGCAGTGTGAGGTGACCTGCAGTGTGAACCCACATCTTACACAATCTCATCTATTACAGAAATACAGCTGTAAGTTATGGATATGGATATATTCTGCCTGGCAACACAAAGCGTTGCTGGCTGCTTCTCTAGTGGGGAACATTGTTGGATTCATTAGTGCTAGCCCTACACAGATGGTATACTAATTATACTGGTATGTTAAAGCTTCTATTTGCAGCATGTTCTCATTATGAGGCAGAATGTGTGTAAAAACTAGTAGATCACTTCAATGCAAAGACATCAAATGTGAGGGACAAAATTTATAGTGTTAGATTTGGTTGCACTTGGTTAGGTTAATGTAAGACAGCAATGGCAAGTGGCTAATTGTTAAGCAAGAAAAACAACTTTGATTAGCTTTAGGGTGAAGATTTAGGGCATAATTACTCACACGTTTTTATTTTTTTAATTTTTTTAACAGTCTTCTTAGTTTGCATTTGGCTGCAGATGTGAAATTCACCTCGCATTCAGTTTAATTCAATTTACCTTTGCTAAATACGAGGTGGATACTATTTCTACCTCCGTGTTGCCACTATATCTGGCTCCAGTGATGCAGCGCTGCCACATATTCTCAGTAGGTCAGCACATGTATTATTCATGTTTCAGACACAGACGCGCACTTCAACATTCATACGAATGCTGGGGAGAGTGTAAAGCATGTGTTCCTCACGGGTACAAGCCTATACCTGCACACATTTGTGCTCACCTGCATGCACAAAAACACACACGTACACGTGCGTCCATACAAACACGCACATAGCCATGATTGGCTAATTATTTGGATCAAGATAGAATTACGAACCAAGATGGAAACACTTAACCAGCCAATGATGCACACACACTCGTGCACACACACATATACACACATACACAGAATCACCCTGATCCTCCTCATCCCCCACCAGACTCTCCACTGTCTGCACATCTGTCACTGCTGGCTCTAATATAGCACTAAATCCTCTATGTCCCCTCTCTACTGCTGTCCTATTGTTAGTTGTCGCCCACCACCAACCACTATACACACACATGCACGCACACAGGTTCAAATACAGTACACACACACACACACACACACACACACACACACACACACACACACACACACACACACTTGTCAGGGCAGACTGGATGAGAGCCAGGCAGTATCTTTCCAGTCTTGCAGGGGATCCTGTGACAGAGTCTGTAGACTGTGAGGGTAAAGGTCGCTTCTCAAGCTGTCTGCCAGGAGAAAGACATGTCACATCTATAAACTGGTTATAGAGCAGCAGCATGTTTGCCGGAATTGATTTTATGATGATAAGTTGCTCATGTTTCGTGCAAATATGCATTGTCCACTATCCGTTCCGGACTTAAAACTGGCACTTCAAGAGTATCCGGTTGTTCAAGGGATTTGATGAAGACAAGTTTGAGCGTCTCAGTGCAAAAAAGAAGGAGGAACAACCAGAGGATTTCCTGATATGCTGATTTAATATGAAACAATAGTTCAGTGCAGTTCTCACACCTCTCTGTCTTTCACTTTCTATGCACACATTGGTACCAGCGTTGCCATTCTGTAATGATGTCGCCATCTAAATTTAGACAGATGCATTTAGTGGGCAGGCAAGCAGTGATGAGGTGATGACAGTGAACCTAAATTAAGATCAGAGGTCTCAGGACCACTAGGGAGTGAGGTGGCTGGTGTGTATTTGTTTACAGTATGTTGTTGTCCATAATGTGCATTTGCATTGAGTGGACCATATCAGAAAATGACTTTTTTTTTAAGCAGGGAGGCATAGACTGATCCGTCACTGATTGACACTCAAATCTAATTTCATGAAGAATAGAATATGAACTGTTAGTATAATCTTCTAGTTAATAAGCAGACGGCTTCATTGCATTCCATATTTGTGAGGAATCCCATTTGACTTATTGAGCAAAAGCATTAAGTTATTAAGTGATTAATAAGTAAGAAAAAAAAACCATCTTTGCAGAAACAATTCTGTAACATACTGTATCCTAATAAAATTGTATCAGTTCAGTCTTGGCTCATCATGTTCAAAACACTGGCAATGTTGTCAGCTGAGGAAATCCCAACTGAAGCATCACAAGCTCACAGCACTGAGGTGAAAGGGGAGAAGTAAAAATGTGATGGGAAAAAAAACAACTAAACAACAAAAATAAAGCCATCTGTTCTGTGTCAGTCTTAATGAATACCAAAAATTAAAGGCAATTTAAAAAAGTAAAAGGATTGGGAAAAAAGCAGTGATACATTCTACTTATATGAGTGTTTCACAATGTTCATTTATTAACAAACACATATAATTAAGTCAAAACTCTGTCCATGGACACACACTGACAAACGGCTCCTCACAATGCTTACCTGCTAAATTCACAAATAGATAGGAACACATATACTGCCAGAACACACACACACACACACACACACACACACACACAACTCACTGCATCTCTCTGTGACACTCTCTGACGTGATGCTAAGTGATGTAACTGCTTGTCCACTTGGCCCTTCAGACCTCACAGTGGCATTTAGCACTGTGACCAATAAAATGACACCCACACTAACACTGTTGGTTGTAGCTGTTTCAATGTGTGTGTGTGTGCATGTGTGTGTGTGTGAGTGTGTATGCATGTGAGAGACAGAGAAGGTGCGCTCTCTTCGTCCTCACTGCTCGATCAGCTCGAAGGTGCACCCACTCATCAATGGAAACGCTAAATACAAGAGTTTACACAACACTCACATACACACCTCTGTAACATTTCCTTATACAAGGTCCCAATTTCTCTCACTAAAGCCCCTGTGCAGCTCAGGTTGCTCAGGTGAGATGCTGTCAGCTGCTCTGACCAGGTAACTGACAGCTAACTGGCTTCTCCACAAACTGAAAAAAGTGAGTGCAGAGAGGTGCAGAATCAGAATTTGAGCTCTGCAGCTATAAGGTAGCAGGGTGGGACGACTGCCAAGCCCAGACAGGACTGCAGAAAGCTTTCACCAAATGATGTAAGAGAGAACGTGTCCCACAGTGAGTTGTCGGCTAATAACGCTGAAATAAAATATGCTACTATTTTTTTGGCCCGCACCATTATACAAGCAGTAATATCAGCACAGCACTGCTGTTTCTCCTGACGTTAGTCTGATCCAGACCTGGCAAATTCTCCAAACTCTCAGGACTACAGTAACTGAGTGAGAGAGTGTGTGTTTTTGTAAGTGTGCATGTGCATGCCTGTGTGTGAGATCAAACTAACACCCATGGCCAAGCTAACACCCATATAAACAATGCACTTAGTCACTACTAGTGTTTTTGAATGAAAATAACAGTCTAACAGGGGTTTTCCAACTTTTTCATCTTTCAGACCCACAAGCTGCAAACCCCCATTTAATGATAAGTGATAAGTAATAAGTATGTTTAGGTATCAAAGTTGAAGTATAGATTCAAAGTGGTGAGATTGAAATATAAAGCTAAAATAATCTTTCATTCATAGAAACTGAATTACAGTGAAATTGAACTACTCCTCATTTTGCTGAGGACCCCCTGGAAGCCCCTCAAGGACCACTGGGGGCTCCTGAACCTCATGTTGAAAACCAGTGGTCTACAATATATAAATCTCAACAGAGCTCATCTGTATCTCTCAAAACAGCCATGTGGACATACACTGGGTGGGAAAAAACGAAGGAATATAAGTTAGGTACAGGAAATTAAATCTCCTCTTCCCAGTTCAGCAGGAGGACAGCTCAGCTCCCCTGACAGAGGGCAGCGAACAAATACTGAGAGAGAGAGAGAGAGAGGAGAAACAAAGTCGAGCAGGAGGAGTTTAACAGGAACAGGACTGATTAAAGTAGAGGTACCCCCCTCTGCTCCCAAACACACACACACACACACACACACACACACCTCCTCTGCTTCTGTCGCTGCCAAGCACCTGTCTGCCGCCGATGAATAAGTGTTGACAGCATAAACAAACACACACTCATATGCTCCTGTCGCACAAGTGCTGGGAGGTATAGACACGGTATACATTAGCCATACTCGCATGCACACGCAGACACACACACACACACACACACACACACAGCAAACAGAAAGACTACCTACTGTCAATAGGAGAGGCTGAAACATGTGTTGAGCAGATCAGTTAAGAAGGCTCCATGGCAGCTCTGTGGGTTAAGTCAGTCCTCTGTGACTGTCAGCGCACACCCTGACTCACACACACTCTCTCTCTCACACACACACAGCCCGCGTCCCCTCCCTGTTTTCCTCTGTATACTACCGAACCCTCTTCCTTCTTCCTTTCCCCCCTCTCTCTCTTTTCCTTTGCGTGCAGCAGCACACACACACACGCACACATGCAGCACACACGCTGAGAACAGCTAAACAGGGATGACAACAGAGGGTGGGGACTCCGAGCCGAAGGTCCCGCCCACCGTCTGTATTGTTTACGAGCATGAACTGACTGTATTCCCTCCTACTGCCGGGCTCTGATTGGCTGGGAGGCTGAAACAAGCAGGGGAGAAGGATTGCATCATGGGCCAACAATTCATGCTGGCTGGAGGGAATGAGAGGCAGAGATTGAAACAGACAGAGGAGAAGAGAAACGTCCGTCTATCGGGGCCGGGAAGACAACTTAGCTTGAATCCAGGAGCATACTCAGCATTTTTTTTTTTTTTTGGTAGTCGCTAAATCATGTAATTTGAGATCATTTAGCACGGAATCAAGTTTGGTTCTTGAATGCAGCACGGTCCAAATGACAGCGAAACAGCAGCTGAAGGCTAAACATGATCATGTAAACATTTGGATCGTCTGGCCTCCAGTTACAGTTGGGAAGAAAGACGTCGAC
>OMKZ01013855.1:2213-15159 GCA_900302535.1 Neoniphon sammara
GAGCGGTCTCACACCTCTGAAACAGTTGAGGTGCGCTCGGCTGAACCGGCTTTATCTGCTGCTGAGGAGTGGACACTCCGCCTGCGAGATAAAATAAATCAAGCGCTCCTCTCACTTCTGTCAAATACGGGAAACCCTTTCACCATATAATCTGCCATATTTCATAGATTTTATGCTCGGTCCCGTGTGTGTGTGTGTGTGTGTGTGTGTGTGTTTTAGTAGCGCTAGGGAGAGTTTCCATCTCTCACCGCCTCTGGCATTTCCTCTGGAGGGCCTGGCTCTGGAGAGTCTGTGTGTGTGCGTGTGTGTGTGTGTTTGTTTGTGTGTGTGTGTGTGTGTTTGTGTATGTGCAAGAGAGAGAGAGAAAGAGAGAGAGAGAGAGAGAGAGAGAGAGAGAGAGAGAGAAGCTGGCATCATCTCACAAACTGGGCACACATGGGCTCTTTTTTCCCCCTCTCTGCATGTATGTGTGTTTGTGTGTGTATGCATGCATGTGTGTGTGCATGTGCATGTGTGTGTGCATGTGTGTGTGCGTGTGTGTGTGTGTGTGTGTTGCTGGCATGGACACACACCCTGGGCATGCTTCCCCTCTCTGTCACCCAGGGTGACAGTTTGTGCAGCGGCAGACGGGATAAACCAGCCTGTGTGTTTCTAACAGGCTCCCACTTCGCTTTTACTGTAAATGACCAATAAAGACTCTGCTGAGAAAACACACACCGAAGATTTACCTCAGCGTGTGTTTAACTTCCACCGACAGAACGGGAAGGTGGACATGTTTTAACTAAAGTGTGTTAAAAAAAAAAAATCTTAAATGCCAATAAATAAATAAATAAATGAGATAAGATAATTAACATCATAATAACATAATAACAGATAGTTATTGTTTTGTCATTTTAGTTAGTATGCTGTGTTCATGTGCTGAGGACAAAATCCGACATCCGGGACTTTAAAGTTGGCTGCTTGTCAGCGATGCGTTCATGTGCTGTTTTATTGTGGGAAAATCCAACCAAGGAGAAGAGAAAACAAAGGCTGCAGCTTTGTTAGATGGAGAAATGTTGAGTGTTGGTGCAGGTTTGAAAGACTTTAACACAACTTTCTTCTTCTTCTGCTTCTTCTTCTTCTTCTTCTTCTGCTTCTTCTTCTTCTTAATTATTCTGCTGCTCTGTCAGGTGATTTTCTACCAGTAGATTGATATCTATATTGATCTGTATCTATACTGAAATCAATATTCCTATATGAATGCAGGTCACAGCGAGGATTCAACCAACTTTTTGAAGAGTGTTACTGATTTTTTTTTTTTTGTTTGAACCTGCTGATGTCGTCTGTCTTTACATTTGATCATGTTCATATTTTGTTATGCTGCGTTCATGTGCTGGTGGGACAGTCTGGTATCCTGGACTTCCAAGTCAGCTGCTAAACAGTGTTGCGTTCATGTGCTGTTTTATTGTGGGGGAAAAACAAAGCTGGAGGTCAAACTATCAGGAAACATAAAGCTTTAAAGAGAATGAAGCTTTTGTGAGTTGGAGAAATGTCCAGTGTTGGTGCAGGTTGGAGTGAATTCTGCATCACTTTTCATTTCCTGTCAGTCTGTCAGTGATATTCTACTGAGAGGCTGAAGTTGAAATCCCTGTTTGTGTCTGCAGGGAGGTCAGAGGTCACAGCAGGTCACTACAGGACGTTGCTCTGAGCCTGCTGACTGTTGACATTCTGCACAGTTTTCATCCGTTCACATTTCCACGCCGATCTGAGGCGCCTGAACGTTCACTTCGGTTCATTTTGAAAACGAGCCGCCTGCCGTCTGTCAGGCTGATGACGAGTCCGTCTGTCAGACTTCAGTCCGGTTTGACGGACAGACGGTTCCACACGGCTGATTTTTTCCTGGGCCGCCAATTAGAGGCGTTCCTGTTTTCTCTTTTTCCTTTCATTTTCTTTTTTTTTTATTTGAGCGGGGAGAGAACGCTGCAGTGTTTCCCTCCTGTTTTACAAAAACGAGGAAATCTTGGAAAAATGTTGGAATAATGCTTGCAGGTTTTCCAGGCCAGTTTTAATTTATACTTCATAGGCCTGTTTCTTCTTTTCTGGATGAGCTAGAATTATTATTCTGAGCAAAAGCTTTGAGTCGTGCTTTCTTCTTACTGTCCATTTACTTGTCAAATATTCTGAAATTACATTTTCAAGAGCATGATGTCCATTCTCTGACACGTTCACACAGCTGCCTCACAGACTGCTTCTTAGGTACATGACAAAAACAAAGTGTTATACTTTATTTCTCTGGTGGGTATTTGTTCGTGTTTTCTTGAAACACGTGATGTTGCGTTTACTGCTCAGTTTGATGCTGGGCCGTCACACGCACGCCGCCAAAAAAAAAAAAGAAAAAAGAAAAAAAGGATCCTGAGCTAAAAACAGAGATGTCAGGCTAAACTGACACAGAGCGAAGAAACCCAGGGGTTTTGAGAGGAAACTGACACTTGTTTTGTCTCTGTCATGTAACAGAGAGAGAGAGAGAGAGAGAGAGAGAGAGAGAGAGAGAGAGAGAGAGAGAGAGAGAGAGGGAGGGGCAAGACAGCACTGGGTTCACACTGGTTGCCTGGAGGTGATGCTGGGCAGGCAGACAAACACACAGGCAGGCAGAAAGGCAGATAAGCGAGCAGTCAGCCAGGCAGCCAGACTCAAGACACATCAGCTTTTTACTGCACTCAGACAGCTTGGTGCGTCATCCAGGATTAGATTCAATATTGAGAGATCAGATTGCTCTCAGAGATCTGTATTTTTAAAGAGAAAGTTTAATAAATCATGACGGACAAAATGTTTTCGGCCCTGTGGCCTCCACTGATGTCCCAAGACAGGAGTAAAAAGGTGCACAGTCATATAATCAAGCAGGCAGACAGCGAGTCAGTCAGTCAGTAAGGCAGGTAGGTGGACAGTCAGTAAAACAGGCAGGCAGTCATGAAGTGCTAACAGTAGCAGAGTCGACATCTGGTTCCAATCTAAAAGGACTAACAAGAAGTGCTGTGTCTTCATCTCAGTATGGGCTCCAGCCGTCACTCAAAACCCAAACCACCTACAAACCACAGGCTCTGTCTGTCCCAGCACCTCCATCTCTCCTCTCTCATCTCTTTATTGGTCTTTCTCACATAGCGTTGGCTTTCCTCTCGCTCTGTTTTACCCTATTTTCACTCCCTCTGAGCATATATGTCATCACAGTGTGTATACTATACGCATGTGGTTTCTATCTCTGTCGTCTCCTCTCACCCCCCCTCCCATCTTTCTCATCTCCTAACTGTACGTTTTCATCTCAGTGTGAATCCAGAAGGCTGCCACTCAAACTTGTACCTCAAACATATTGTATATATAACCTATATTTCTCTACCTACCTGTCTCTCCCCCTTTCTGCTTTCACCTGTCTGTTGCTTTAACCCCCTTCCACATTTAAGAGAGGGCAGTTTCAGTCATATTCAGCTCGGCTTTAATCTTTCAAAACCTCCACATGCAGCTGTAAACAATTTCCAGGCAGCAAACTGAAAGAGAATCAACCTAGAATCAACATGTTAAAGCTGCACAGGGCCAAATTTTCTGTGTATAAAATACACCCTTCTTATCAGCCTAAATTACAAAGTGGGGCTGCAAACAAAGAACCATGTCTCTTCTGCTCTAATTGAGACGCTGTAGATCCACATCAGTTTCAGGTAGTAGGTATGGTCACTGTGCAGAAATCTGGTGGTTAAAGGAATACTCCAATGTTTTGGGCAAAATGCCCTTTTTTGACTTACTCAGACTGAGACAAGATGTTTGATACCATTTTCACCTCTGTATGTCCACTGGTTCAGTTCCTATGGGTAGCATTTCATGTTAGCTTAGCATAAAGACTTGAAGTCTACAGGAGTCATAAGCCTAGCTCCAGCAAAGTGAAGAAAAAAAAAAAAGAAAGAAAAACTTAGAGCGACGTCGAAGCTGTCTTAGCTACCCATAGGAACTGAACCAGTGGACAGACAGAGGTCAAAATCATATCAAACATCTTGTCTCAATCTGGGTAAGTTGGAAAAATAGTATTTTGCCTAAAACTTTGAAGAATTCTTTCAAAAAATGGTTTATCATACAAATTTGAAATGCAAAGTTGTACTTGGTTATGTTCTATGCTAACTAGCTAGCTATCAGTGAGATAACATTGCATGAGGCAAGTATTGGACAAAGAAAATCTCACAGGTATCCATGTTTCCTTCCTATTTTTTTCTGAACGAGGTTGTATTTACCCCCCACCCGCTTAGAGTTCCCAAATTCTGATTTGAATGGAGCATAGAATAAGAAGAACAAATGTAGTTCTGAAAAGTATGCAGTTTACTGACACCACATCACACAGTTTCTGGGTAATGAAGTCCTTCACAATTTGAAAACTTCAGTTATCTCTTGCATTTAGGCTGCCTAACACTTCCTAGTGCACTCAATGAAACCTCTCAATCTGAGTTATCTTCTTCCCCATTCTTTTTCTGTTACCTCTATGCTGTCGAACTCCATGGACAAGCTGCCCCTTGTCTCAAAGGTTGCCGGTGGTCTCTCTCTGTTTTCTGTCTCTATCTCCAATAGTCTCTCATCCCTTTATTCTTTGTCCCCCGTTCTGCTGCTCTGTATTCGCTCTGCCACATAGATAGATAGATAGATACTTTATTAATCCCAAACTGGGAAATTCTTGCTCCATTTCCACTTCTCGACCAACTTCTAATCTCGAGCAAAGTCAGAATGTAAACTGGAAAAGTCAGAATTTCAAGGAATAACAATCCAAGGAAAATCTTTCTTTTATACAAATTTTATCCAAAGGGCCTTATGATACCATGATTTCAAACATTTTTGGGATTGTTGGTGCCAGCAGGAATAAAACACATAACCCAAGCAGCCTCCTTGTGATTGGTACACACTGAGTTTGTCTTACAGTATAGCACGCTGACAACTCTTTCAAATGAATGTATTATTTATTAACCCACCCTTGTGGACATAGATAACATTGTGACTGGTTGCAAAAAATGGTGTAAGTGTAAAGCTCAACCATTTTATGCTAACAGCTAACGTTCAGCAAACTGACAAATTGAGCTGTAGAAACTTTCCCACAGGACGTCAACAACAGGGATCAAATGTCATCCATTGACACCTGTCACCGGTTCTCAACCTGGGGTCATGACCTCACTAGTGGGTCACAGGATGGTTATCAAACGTCATGAATGATTTATAGAATGTAAATTTATAGAATGTCCTAAAAGGGGCAAAAAAATGAAAGCATTGTCTCCCACCAATGAAAGAAAGGGAGAAAATTGAAGAACTAAAATAATTTCAATTAAAGTGTCACATTCTCAAAATGTCATTTCTCAGGGAGCCCTTATGTGGTAAAATCTTTCACTGGGGAGACCATTATTTTCTCCCCATTCTTGAAAATTCTTGGAAGTCACTTGGTTCCACAGACTTGGTTCCACAAAACCTCAAGAAATCCTTGATATAATTTATTTTGGTGTGCAAACTGCTGAAAGTTCATAAAATAATGCATGTCCGCTTATATCTGTAAGATGGCAACATCATCGTCTACTCACCTTTCCTTCCGTTCTCCACAATGTCTGACCCCTCCATGATGGGTGTGTTCACTGCTGATATTAGGAGCCGATATTCCTCAGGACCATATCAGTCCCAGGATATTGTCTTACTGATCCTTTACAACTGTTTCAAAGATAATTTTAGGAT
This sequence comes from Neoniphon sammara, assembly GCA_900302535.1. Lineage (NCBI taxonomy): Eukaryota > Metazoa > Chordata > Actinopteri > Holocentriformes > Holocentridae > Neoniphon > Neoniphon sammara. Next base: position 7,935 of record OMKZ01013855.1, read on the forward strand.
TAGCATTGGTACTTCATACATCTCATATATAGCATGCAGAAGTTTCAGAATCATATGCACTTTGTTGAAATGAGTGAAGCTTTCTATAATATTTTCAATAATTTTCAATATGGTTAAAACTTATACTGGTATTTTGCTGGAGGAATGAAACCAGTGCCGTTAAATAAATGTGTAAAGCAAATCTGAATGCTCAGTAATTCAATAGGAAGTGGCTTCTTAGGCAGCTGTCCATTTTAGGTCAAGTTGGCTTCATATTACATGTTGATGGTCTGTTGAAATCAGATGGACATGCCTCTGCTGTTGGATCCACTATCTGTGCAGAGTCATCTTTTCCGCAATTAACAGGAAACCTTTCCTAATTGAAGAGCATACACTTGTGCGGCTTTGAATGGTCTCGATGGACCCAAAGGGGCATGCAACTTAGTATACAGAAGACCATGAAATTCATAAATGAAGTAAAAATATGAAAAAACACTAGAATTTGAAATTTAAGGTTTCCAAAAGACAATACCAATACAAATACAAATACAATACAAATTTGAATTAATCAATAAGGTTTTCCGGCATGACAACAGTAAGACCAGTGTTTCGAAAGCTGTGAAATAGAAACAGTCATTTCTTATTTTTCTGTATAGCAGCTGACCTGAAGTGAAGTTGTCCTCCTGTAGCTTTTTGGTCAACTTTCTCCTGTTATTCTTCTCATTCTGGTTCAGAGTGAAAAACGGATTGCACAGCAGGTTCTTCCACTTCTTTCCATGTGGATGTTCCATATGCTGCAGTGATGCACAGTTATCCCACAGACAGTTCAGTGATAAGGTTATATGATTTAATGCCTATCAAATAAAATGGCTTGTTCAATCAATAAACCAATCATTAAAAAAAAAAAAATCAACTAACTTTGCCAGAGAGCATATTCTACATAACGTATTCACTGTACTTTAGAGTGAATCTACAATGGAATGGGATGGGATGTTGAATGCAAAAGGTGCTGATGTGTGTGTGTGTGTGTTATTTGCACTCCAACCCGGATTTGTTATCTGACCACTGGCCTCAGTATGTATCAGTGTGTGTGTGTGTGTGTGCGTGTGTATGTACAGTGCAACGCGTACGCTACTGTATCTCTACTGTATCTCTGTTTGTGTGGATAAGGAGATAATCACCTGTTGCAGGAGCACAGGTTTCTCACACACACCCCGCTCTCTCTCTGGTAAACACTACAGATAAGTGGAAGCTGTGGAGTTCTTATTTAATGTTTATGCAACATTTAGTTTCCACCATTCAGTCCGAAAACGTGTTAAAGCCATGCTGCTATTCTTGTGGTCACCACAGATGTATGTGGACTCCTTTGGAGAAAATTTACACTTTAGTAACCGCCAAACCCAGGAGGGACATCTTCACTGTCTCTATAGTCACTTTAGTACAGTCAACATATAGCTGACTTGTATCCCCAGTAAAGCAGCGCCCTCTCTGGTCATATTGCTGTGATTAATTCCAACAGCTTGATGAAACCTTGAAAACCAGCGTGCGCAAATGAAGCCATTGCAGAGACCTTGCTTCTTACTGCGTACTTGTTTAGCTATTACTGCACTTTTGCCCCATCCTCAAGAGGAAGTGTTTGGTGAAAAAGCAGATTTTCAAAGGAATGTCCTGGTGAATTTCATAGATAGATGCAGATAGATGTAGGGTAAGTCCAGAATCAGGGACTTCTGAGATTGGTTGGTGTTGTGATGCAGCCAAATGCTGCATTATAGAGTTTTGTTTCCAGCAGTTTATGTTTACATTATGCATAGGACCTTTATGTAAGTGTAAAGGATCAAACCTGAAAACGAAAATTGAACAGCATAAACTAATCAAGTGACATTTGGGGAAGCAGGCATTATGCACCCCAACATGCTGCATTTTTCAAGGGGAACGAGGCTAGGCTCAAGATTTAAGATTCAACATGTTTTATTGTCACTCCAGCTGTACAAGTACAAGTGTATGGACTACTTTTGCTGGGATCTCCATTATAAATAAGACAAATACAATAAATAGCAAAACATAGGACTATGTAAGAAATCCAGGTATACAAAATATAAGAAATATAAGCAATAAGGTAGAGAAAATATGTATATATATAGATATGTATATTTTGAAAATATATACATTAAGGCAGTGTACATAATATATTCAGGCAGTTATGTACATTTAGGCAATCTATGTATACATTGGGTTTGGATTGCACTTAGCAATCAGTCAACTTAGCTCAACTACACAATCACATGCAACACAATTGAAACTGATCAAAACCTAAATCCATCTCAGACTTTCTACCTGCATACCCTTGACTACAATACAGTGAAATTAATATATTTCAAATATAATTTCTTGGATTTTTCAAATATTTTTCAGTGTTTTTCTTTCAGTATAGCTAATGCTCTGCTAGCCAAAGTTAACCCTTATCTTACATGCTGATGTTTGCTGCAGTTTCTTTCTGAATGTCCCTGGGTTATGGAGTCAGTGACAGCAGCTGCTAAGCACATTACACCCTGAGGTGGTTTGTATCTGAGCAAAACAAACAGCAGGGCTCAACAAGATGCCTGTGAATGCTATCAGAAAGCAGGGAGAATAAAGCCAAATACCAGTCACAGTGACTATTCCAAAAATACATGCAGGATATAGCTGGCATTACTCATATATAACTGTGACCCAGGTCAAAATTAATGTCTATTTAGAAGTTCTGTGAAAGGACTTTGGTTTGAGTCAACACGGCATGCCAGAGGAACAGAGTTTGACCTTTTCTGATCCCCTGGATGTGTCACATCAGTCAAATTCAACTGAGCAGGGATACAAACAGTTGGAGAGGGACTGATCCAAGCCTGCTTGAAAAAATAAGCTGTGCTTTGACTGAATTTTTTTCATTGCATCTCGTCCGGCTAACCTGGATTAACCTCCAGATTTTTGTGTTCACTCAGATTTGTTCATTGACTGCACGACTATGTGAATCTTGGAATTATGACACATGAACTTCCAGTATTTAAATGGTTAATGAGTGGACATGAGTGCCGTATGGGACTGCATGCAGGGAAAGGAAAAAGACTGTGTTTCCAATTAAATCTGTATGAAGCCATTAAATCACTTGTTTTGACTGCATTGAAATAATGGTTTCATAATGTTAAATATCAAATTTGTGGCTATATCAACAGAATAAAACAAGTGTTTTATTTATATGTTTTTTTGGTAAGTATTTGAAATGAAAAATATCTTAATTAAAATTGCACTAGGCAACTTCGCAATTTAGTGCCTCCAAACAGCCGAGAGAGGTTTGGAAAGTGTTTGAACTTCAATACCCAGAAATCCTACAATATGATGTCAGTAAATTGCACACAGCACATTTATGTTTACCAACCCGGCTGGTCTGAGATACCTCCTCATTTATTCTCATTATGTGATGTAGGCTCACAAGAGCATATTTTTACTTAAAGCCTTGGCTGCTTTACCTTCCTGTACAGTAATCTGTTCTGCAGAAGCCTAGGAGTGATGCTGGGGTCAGGTGAGAGTTCCTCCAGTCCACTGAGTGTAGTTGCAGTGGACATGTGGGGCTGGTCCAGAGGAAATCTGGAAAATGCATTAACATCTCCTGCTCCCTAGGGGGCAGCACTGAAATGAAATCCGGGTCTCTTTGACTGGACTTGTCAGCTTTCTGCTTCCCATCTTCTTTTTTTTCTTTTCTTTTCTGTTGCTTCTGAATAAAATGTAGATCAGAACTTCCCCCACTTCCTTCATATTTCTCATCCCTTCACCCTTTTTTTCTTCCTTCGCCTTCTTTCCTCTTGCCAGCTCTTCTCTAATGAAGTGATCACTGATCTTGTGTACACAAAAGCACAGGATGTCTTTACAAAGCTCAAACTCAAAGTGGTCAAACTAGTCCCAGGATGAGAGGAACAAGGACGGATATCTTTAAAAAGTGCAGGAACTGGACCCAGGACTTCACATTCTCTTCCAGACTGTGCATTGCACTCCTGTAAATGTTTCATCCTGCCTCAGCAACTTTGGGTTTCTATAGAAGAGGCTGTATAGTGGATTGGAAAGTTCCAATAAAATTGTGATTTTTATTTCAAACTTTTACCACCCTGAAGCTCCCATCAGGGAGCAGGAAATCCACCGATTTATTTTTCATTCTTGGACTTAAATGAACATTTGAAGCGACGGCCGTGTTTAATTTGTCATAGAAATCTTCAGTTCATGCCAACACCAACAGCTACTGCTGCTCCTTCAGTCCTTCTCAACAAGTAGCTATGTAAACTGTGTGGCCGATTAGCACTGTAGTATGTGGCATCAAACTACTCCATAATATGCAATTCGCCTATCCCTGCGATATCTTTACTTTCACTCAGCGAGGTTCAGTGAGTTCATTCATTGAATTACAGGATATTTTCCTACAGTAATGTAAATTTTATTTTTTTTTGCAGCGTTTATATATTTCCAGAAAATTATAAAGTGGATAACAGTTTTTCCCCCCTGAAGCTATTATAACAACAGTAATCTATGGCAGCAGGAAAATGGGATCTCCATTTCTATATTTACACCTCAGCTAAGTAAGAAACACATTGCCAACATTGTTAGTAGTGCAAATGCAATACCACAAGTAACAGCCTCCAGGAAGGCAGCAGTCGACCAGCAGCCAGTCAATGAAATGTTTTAACAAGAAAGTATTAAGACGCAGCTGAATGTTTCTTTTAAAGGATAATTATAGAACATATGCTGGTTTGTGAACCATGGAGTGGGGGAGCAATGGTGTGTGTTTGTGTTTGTGTGTGTGTGTGTGTGGTGGATATACTTCAGCAGCAGCGTGATTGCAGTAGGTTGGTGTAGATGGTGTATGGTTGCAGAGGACTGGACTATGAGGCAGACAGGAAAGGGGGTTGGAGGCAGGGGGCAAGAGGGTTGGTTGTGGCCATTGAGGTAGTGAGTAGCATACTAAGGAGTCTTTGTGCCTCCCATCCACTTACACCTACACACACACACACACACACAGTATGCGTCCCGTGGTCCAGGTCCAGAGTGGTGGGAGGTTAGTGAAACAGCTTCAGGCTCCAAGGCAGTTAGTCTAATAGGACCAAGTGGGAGACCACACTCTGAGATAAATGTCAAGTGATAGTTTGGACAGTGTACTCTCTCTGTGTGTTAAGATACATTTTCACTGCCCAATTTCACTGAAAAGTGTCTACCTGCCATCCTGAATCTATTACACAATTTCCTTATAGGTGTTTTTGTGTTTATCTGTAGAATTCAACCATTATGAGTTGTCAAAGGCTGAAGGCCGATATTTTGCGCCAATTTAGATCCACTATGTAAAACTGCATTGAAGTGAGGAGCCCTTAGTCTCAACTGACAAAAAATAAATAAATAAATAAAAAAACATGGAATCGACATTTCAAATTATTATGATATTATTTTGAGTGTTGGGTCTACATGGTTCTTATCATTAGCCAGACTCACTGATAAATTACATGTACTGTAATATACAGTCTTTACATCAATCAACCTATTTTTGCATAATGCATCTTTAAAGATACACAGCGTAATACTATGATGCTTTAGTACCATTTATTGGCTATCAGTGTATACAGACAGGAGCTAAAAGTAATGTCAGTCACACAACAGCCAGGGAAACGTATATTTTATAGCCTTAATTCTCTACTATTAGCAGCAACAAGCAGGATGGGAGTGAAAGAGAAGACAGTAACATTAGCAGTGTTTGGCTAACAGTATGCCTACAGGTAGCCATGCACAGTAAATCTTGCTTATACCTGAACAACAATGTAAAAGCTGATTATCAGTTCTGTGGATATGGTGAGTTTACAACATAAATCCAAACTGGCTGAACCAGTCGGAGCAGTGTTAGCCTGGCTAAAACTGGACTCTACAGAATGGTTAGTGAAAGGTTAAAGCTTTGAAAATTTGCTTCTTGTCTGTTACTCACTTTTACCATGAGGCTCCCTGTCACTCGTTTCAAGTGATGTTTCATCTCATTTGGACTCAGGGCATCTGTTTCTCCTCCCTCTCTTCCTCTTGGTCCTCCCCTCGTCTCTTTGCACTCTTTAAATCTGACATCAAACAGATGACAGGTGGCATCTTTTATCTACTATCTGTCTGTCTGGTGTGTTAAACATGTGTAGGGGTTAGAGTGTTCTCGTACTTCCTTGTGAGAGCCAGTTTGAGTTTTAGACCTTTTAGCTTGATGACGTTTTTGCAAAGTGAGGTCATTTTGCCCAGTCCTCACTTCAAAAAGAGGCTAGTTTAGGGTCATGGCATGGGTTTAGGGTTAAGGTTACCATTACAGCCCTAGTCGCATAGAACTTGTAATATGTGATGATCTCATGTAATTAATGAATTACACCCCAACCAGTAACCCATGTGAAACCAGTTCACATGGGTTAATGGGATGATGAAATTACTGGGCACCAGTAATTTGATCATCCCATACTAAGAGGTCAAGATATTACAGTTATTTTTTTCCTGATTCAGCAAAACAAATTCTTAATTAAACCCTATTCTATTTCAACATAGTTTCAATTTTCATGGCTGGAGGAAGGTAGAAAGGTAGAGGGAAAAACAGAAGGTAGAGAAAAAGAAATCATGCATCAAAACAAATTACAGATGAAATTCTGATTTGCAGAGTACTGATGTTATCAGGGCACCCCTGTCTTCATTAATATACAGCATGGAATTTGGATTGGAATTTTCATAACAAATTCCAGACATGCAGATTCACCCAAAATTAAAATTACCAACTGCAGGATTTCCAAATTACTGGATGTTACCAGGTAAGGTCCTCTCAAGTCCAGAGAGATGCATGAAAGAGATGAGGCAAGTAAGCAAAGAGAGAGCCCTGAACAAAGAGACAGAGAAAAGAACCATTGTGCTGTATAACAGTGCACTGAGTCATTGCTCAGACCTGAGCCAGTGGATGACCACAGGGTCTGGCTGGCTGTCAGACAGTGATAAACCCCTGAAGGACCCCTCTCTGGGGACCCGAGGAAGAGAGCTGGCTTTCATGCTGCCTGTTTGAACTGACTGTGTGCCCTGAACATAAATACTTCCCAGACATTATCATTATCCTTCTACCACTGCTGTTTGGCCTACACGGATGCTGCTGGGGCAGATTAGGATGTGTGTGTGTGTGTGTGTGTGTGTGTGTGTGTGTGTGTGTGTATGTGTGTATATTGTGTGTGTGTGTATG
>OMKZ01013855.1:23183-36165 GCA_900302535.1 Neoniphon sammara
TCTGCGTCAGCTCTCCTGGCTCTTTTACCTGTGACTGCAACAAAGGATACAAACTCAACGACGACAAGAAGTCCTGCACAAGTTAGTCCAACTTGCCAGAGTACTGTCACATACACACATGTACACACACACACACACACACACACACAATAAATGCTGATAGCGCCTGACTTTACATTCAGGCCCTACAGAATCCATTCTATTGCTACTGGCTCTAGCTATTGCTGTGATGCAAAATTTAACCTTGGTAGAGAAAAAACAAGATGTTTTTTCCCCAAACATATTTTGCTCCAAAGAGAATACAAAACAACTCCTCTTGTGTTGTTTTTATTCAGTTCATATTATTAGTAAGTCCTCAGTCTTGAAGAATCAAATATTGTAAATTCTTGATAATCAGCATTTATTTGTATGGAGTGTTTCAGTCAGGATATGAGGTCATATCTGATCTGACATAAAGAGCTTCACTTCACCATAAAGACTTTTTGAAGATGCCATTGATTGCTAATGAAAACAGATTAAAACACAGGTTGCGAGGGCTTTCCAGCTAGTTTTCTTGTGTAGAGGAAGCAACCTGGTTGTGCCTAAACGTCTCCTGAGGCCAACTGCTAGACGTTGCCACATGAAAGGCTTGAGTTCAACAAGGGAGAGGTTTCTCTGTGGGGAGAGGTCAACACTGAGCGTACAGCAGTACAGTATCCCTGCATGAAGCCTCACAAGCCAAAACATCTGCCTTTGCCCAGTTCGGTTCTCCCTCTGGTTGAGCAGCAGAGTTTTGATTTGCCACATGTTCGAGCCGGGTTCAAATCTGCTCTGTTACACATGGTTAATCAACTGACCCTCACGAGACGGTGATTCTTGTTTCTCTGCTGCTTCATGAAGCACAGAGTGTGGTTTTGCACTATGTTCCCCCCCGCCTGAGTTTCCCCCCAATAAAAGGATTAACCGAAGATGCTTATTTGCTGTAAAGGTTACATTACCTTGCATAAAAAAAGAAGGATTTCTTAAGCTTTTGGTGGGGTAAGATTCATTGCTTCTGATGCTTGAGATTTCTTCAGTTGAACTCCAATCTTGGCAAGCACTGCGCTCCTTTACAAGTGAAGAGTTTTATTCCTAAAACACTATATATCCAGTTTGAAAAAACAGTAGCAAGACCTCAAGTTCATTTCATGTCTGTCCAATGCTGTTGTTACTTTGTCAACCAAAGGATTGAGTGACCTCCTATTATTTTAAAAGTACCATAACTTCATTTTAATATTCAATCCTTCAAGAAATAATTTTGTTACACTATGGCCCACTGTTTTTCAAATAGCATATATCTCATTTTGGAACAAAACTCTTCTAATTGGGGCGATAGCAGTTCAGTGTTACTGTATTAAAAAGGTAAGGCTCAGGCGGAGGTCCAAGGAGCATAGGTGCGATCCCACACATTTTTGCTGCTGTTCGCCCTGCTGCTTATGGCCTTGCTGCTTTTCTCCCTCTCAGTGATCGACTACTGTTCGTTTGGGAACCACAGTTGTGATCATGAGTGTGTGAGCGTGCTCAATGGCTATCACTGCCGCTGTAACGAGGGATACAGGCTGCTGGAAGATGGCAAGACCTGCCAGCGTAAGTAGCACGGACACGGTTTGCCACACAGACAACCACACAGCCACACACATTAAAAGAATACTCCAACGTTGTGGGTAAAATACCCCTTTTTCCGACTTAACCAGACTGGGACAAGATGTTTGATACCATTTTCACCTCTGTACGTCCACTGGTTCGGTTCCTATGGGTAGCATTTTGTGTTAGCTTAGCATAAAGACTTGAAGTCTACAGATGTCATTAACCTAAATCAGTCAAGTTGCTGTAAGTCATTAGCCTAGCTCCGTCAAAGTGAAAAAATAAACCTTACAGCAACTCCGAAGCTGTCTTGTATCATGTGTATTTGAAATACAATGGGATTTTTTGACTGATTTAGTTTAATGACAGAATATTGGCACAAAATATCAGCTATTGGCAACTTTAATTCAAAAATATTGTTGGTATTAGCCTTCAAAAAAATCTAAATATCACCCAGACCCTTATTGAATCACATTGACAATAGTAAGGAATGAACATGTCTACAGTCTCATACACACAGAGGATACATGAGCACAAACAAGCATGTTTGCATGTATGCACGAGTATGCAAGCAAGTGGCATGTTTTCACATGGCAGTAGCAATACATGCAGGCACTTTTATGTACAAGCGCCCACACGCTTATAAGCTGTTACACACCAACACCTGCAGGAACAGAATAAGAGATCTTGTTGACAGAAAATTGTTAAATGAAGACGATTTACAGCCCTGAGGTAATCAAAGACTTGCTGTTCCCTCCAAGCCATGACAGACCTACAAAACACAGGTAACACCATGTAATTGAGCCATCCATTTAACCCAAATACCACAGTGGCTTTATGTAAGAAAAGCATTTTGGAGGAATGCATCATTACATGCCTGCTAGTTCAGCTATTCTTGAACAGCTGGTTTATAGCTTACATTGGCACACAGATGGTCATGTAGAGGTTATACACAATTAGTCATACTGTGAGTTATACTGACTTGTTTTAATAGGATTCCTGCCCCGAGTTTTCTTTAGAGATTAAATCTATGCACTACTGACTGCCACCGAATAAGGCCGCTTTCACATTTGGGAATCCAATCCAGACTGTTTGTCTAACCTTTTTTTTTTTTTTCATTATTGCTGTTTTTGTTTCATGCTATGAAAAAAATCTTCCCATCCTTGATTTGTACACCTGAGTTGAAAAGCAACTTTAACGTATGACTAAATGTTCTGAACTCTCAGAGTAAACGGGCTCGTGCCTTTGCAGTCACCCCAAGTGTGAAAACACCCTAAAAGGAAATAGCACTGATGGACATGGTTTGCCATTACCAGAAATGAGAGCATGGTTTTTGGCATATGCCCTACCTGATGTGACCCATAAAGAGCAAATGCCTAAGGCAATTATCTCATCTCAGCCAATCACAGTCACTTGCTGGAGAAAAGTCCAGAAACAAATCCAAGCAGTTTCTGGATAACAAGAAATCTTCTTTGACAGGTGCTTAATTTAAATATGTTTGCAGTTCACAAATATATATCTAGAAAAAATGAAAAAGGCTCAACTGGCCGTGTCTCCTTTTGGTCAACACCCACACACAGACATATTAACCCAATGTGTGTGTGTTATTTAGCCATTGACCTGTGCGCTGAGGGGAAACATGACTGTGAACAAATCTGTGTCAGCGCGCCAGGCGTCTTCACCTGTGACTGCAATGAAGGATACACTCTCAACGAAGACAAGAAGACCTGCACACGTTAGTCAGGCCCTCACACAAATACACACACGCACCCTGTGTACACAGGTGTACACGTGCACACACTCACAGACACACACATGTAGAGAAATAGACATTAAATAAGCCCTTCATCAGGCATTTATCCGACATAAGCACTGCAGTATATTATTTCTATAGATTTATTAGGTGGGAAAGAATCAGTAATTTCTAACACAATTTTTCTAATAGATTAAAGCAGAACATTTAAATTTGTCAAATAATTCCTCTCATAAACTGAACAGCAGTGCCTTATTCATTAGGTTCACTGCATGCAACAGAAAGTGGGATGTTTACATTCATATTTATAGTTGTACACACATGGAACCCCTCACACACACACACACACACACACACACACACACACACACACACACACACACACACAAACAAAAAAGTCTGCATTTGTATAAACAGCAACAGTGCCTGCAAGCATGCATACTGTCACAGTGTTTAATCAAACACACACTGGAAATAACCATGTGTGTGTGTGTGTGTGTGTGTGTGTGTGTGTGTGCGTGCATGTGTATGTGTATGTGTGTGTGTATTATTTAGCCATTGACCTGTGTGCTGAGGGGAAGCATGACTGTGAACAAATCTGTATCAGCGCACCTGGCGTCTTCACCTGCGACTGCAACAAAGGATTCAAACTCAACAAGGACAAGAAGACCTGCACAAGTCAGTGAATTCCACTCAAAAAAAAAAGTTATTAATTTTATGCATCTCCTCAATTTATCATCTGTTTAGCCTCATTGCTTGATTTCTTTCAGTGTCTAGATCTACCTCAAGTGTATTATAGGTGTTTTGTAATCAGTGATATTTTCAGATCTTATAGTAAAGACAAACTGAGGAGGAGCACACAGAAAAAAGACATTTTTGAGTGCAATTCCCCTTTAAACATTAGCAGGCATTAATAACAGTGTTTATACCCTATACCTGCACAGATTTTTACTCATTAGCAAACCTATACATCCATCCAATGTGGCTTATATTTAAGATTTTTAACATTTTCAGAGGAAACTTAATACTGCATGGAAGGTTTGCATGTGCCAGTTGTTTGTGTAAGTTGTGTTTTTGTGTGCACGACATTGTGTGTATTCTCATGAGCATCATGCCGTGCCAAACATGGTCCTGCATAGCGCTGCTGGTGTACCAGTATGCTTGCATGTATCTGTGTATGTGTACTGTAAATGTAATGCGTGCTTACTAATTGAAGTATTATGAATTCTCAGACATGGACCTGTGTAATACAGTGGAGCACGGCTGTGAGCACCAGTGTGTGAGCACTCCTGGATCTTACTTCTGTGTCTGCCCTGAAGGACAGCTGCTGCAGGAGGATGGCAAGAGCTGTGGCAGTATGTAAACTCTCTGATACGTTAGCTGTGCAAGATTTATGTGATCACCCTGTAAGAGCTCTGTAACATACTGACATACTGCAAGTGAGTGATTACCCAGTGTGCCGCTGATATGATGAAGGCTTCTCTTTGATCATTTAAAAACAGCTACAAAAAACAGAGACTTTTGATTTTCTGACTACCATACTATGTTAGTTATTAAGAGCATACACTACTGCTCTCTATGTTATTAATAGGGCTAGGTATTGGCAAGGACTTCATGACACAATACATATATCATGTGTTGTGATATGATTTGTATCATGATACATTGCAATGCTCTACCGAATTGCCTGAAATATATAAATAGACCTCAAAATACAACCTACTGCATAACACCTTGGTAGACTAATAAAACATACAACATATATGATGAATCGGATGACAAGCAATTTATTGCAAAATTGCCACTGTAATTTCTTAAACAAGAATCAGCACAATGCATTTAGTTAACATCATAACATGGCATGACAATGAAGTGCATAAATGTTATCAATACATGGGACTTGTATGATACTTGAATGGATACAGTTTTGCAAAAAATGATATTGTATCGATTTTTTCACAACACTAGTTATTAGTATTATTAACCACTCCCTCTCTTCCTTCCTCCTCTATCCTCTCCTCCAGCCTGCAAATCGGCCAACATTGACCTGGTGCTCTTGATTGATGGCTCCAAGAGTGTCCGCCCTCAAAACTTTGAGCTCGTCAAAAAGTTTGTCAACCAGGTGCGGCACTTTTTCATACACAGAAATGTATTTTTGTGCTGTGTTTCACCTCAAATAGCAGTACAACTGCAATAACACAGCAGGATAGTATGACTTGAGTTCATCCATTACAGTGGCAGATGGCTCCTGCTTAGTAATGAATGAACTCAGCTCAGCTGAGTATCTTGCAAAAACGTCATCTAAAGACATGTAGTGTCCAAATTTAAAATTTGTACACTACAAATCTTTAGACTTATAATGAAATTTGCTATGTACTGTATGTAGGAAAAGATTATTTCTGTTTTTGAAATATTTATTCATTATGTAGAATTTTTCCCAAAGTTATTTTGGGATGTTTTGGAATGGAACTCTTCATTCATACTTGATGGAAATGCCTGTTTGCATTTTGTCCTTGTGTTGATTTGTGTGATATGGGTACACTGTTTTCTCTAAGTGGGAATTTCCTTTTGAAAAAACAGAAGAAAAGAAGTATCTTTGTGTCAACATCAGATAAAGAATATCCCTCTACTATACTTCTACTCCCGTGCATCAGGTTGTGGACTCTCTGGATGTGTCTGCTCATGGCACCAGGGTTGGTCTTGTGCAGTACTCCAGCCGGGTCCGGACAGAGTTCCCTCTTAACATGTACCAAACAGCTGACGAGATCAAAGCTGCCGTCATGAAGGTAAAGTTACTTGTTCTCTGGTAATTGTGTGTCTACCCACAACATTTACCTAGTAATTTATCTTCTTTTTATCTTTTAACACCAGAGGTATCATCAAATATCTGATTCAAGCAAGCATTTATCTAACTGTGGCCACTAAAACACTTTAGCAACATTTGCAAAGTTAGAATGGAAAGTGCACCTACATTTTAATATAAGTTTGATAAGAAGCTTTATTTAGAGGTGTCACTGTTATAATGGTGTGTGTAGACTTGATGACTAGAGAGGCTAGCCATGATTCAAAGGTGCACTAAGGACAACTGCGAAGGGTGAGGAACATTTAGAGAAAAAATGTGGGATAAGCATGTAATTTGATGACTGGTTCTCATGGCCTGACCAACTGACTGATAGATTATGGTTATTATACATGTTAGTGGGTTGAGTAGAGAGGGACAGCGGGGCTCAGGAGGTGCAGCAGGTCATCTAGTAATCAGAGGGTCCCTGGTTCGATCCCCAGCTCCTCCAGAAAGTGTGTTGAAGTGTCCTTGAGCAAGACACTGAACCCCTAACTGCTCCTGATGGGCTGGTTGGCACCTTGCTTGGCAGCCCATTGGTGTGTGAGTGTGTGTGTGAATGGGTGAATGTGAGGCATACATTGTGAAGTGCTTTGAGTGTTCAGTTGACTAGAAAAGCGCTATATAAATAAAGTCCATTTACCATCTAGTTAGTCAGTTGAGTCTAAAGGGTCCTCACTTCAATTAACCCTTGACTGAATTTTGCACAGTGTACCTTTATAGGACCTGTATTTGTCATATGTATAATGTAAATGTAGTCGCATTCTGGTTTAGACTCATGAAACTCATTCCTATATACTTTTGTCACATGGGCACCAAGCAGGAAGAGATCCATAGCCCATACTGAGTCTGAGTTTACAGTGTAAGAAATGCCCTTGACACATTCTGGGCCCTAACATAGTCTTTAAGCAATGCTGATCTCAGTTTTACTTAGGACTTGAACCATTGTTGCTCTTCTCACCTAGGTGGAATACATGGAGAAAGGCACCATGACAGGCCTGGCCCTAAAGCACATGCTGGAGAACAGCTTCTCAGAGGCCGAGGGCGCTCGTCCTGCTAACCGCAACATCCCCCGTGTCGGACTGGTCTTCACAGATGGACGTTCCCAGGACGACATCACAGAGTGGGCCAAGAAGGCCAAAGATGCTGGTAACCCACTCTAATAAGACTCAGCTAGTATTAGAATGAAATCACACTATATGTTGTCTTTGGCCCCATTTACGCTTATCTTTTCATGCATCTCTTATCCACATAATAGTGACAGATACAATTTACACCTCCGATTGCACAAAATTGCAGATGACCGCATGTGACAACAAACCCAAGAAACTTTTGTCATCTGCTCTTTCTGCCCAATAACTTTTTGGAACATGGACAGGAGGCACTTCGTCTCAACTGCACTCTGGCAGCATCTCTGGGTGCACGCTCCTCCTGTTAGTCAAAAGTGTCTGTGGTGCACTGGGATGCAGGTCATGCATTGCCGACCCTGCTTTGAAGAAGTGTCAGGACTGGATAGATAGGTCACAGAAGGACCGGACACAAAGCACACATAAAGTCGAGAAAACCTGGCACCAAAAAGAATGCACCCACTTTTACATTTCCCTGTGCATGAGTGGAAATTTCTAAGCAGTTGGGTTTCTCCTCTGCTAGCTGCTGTGAGTCAAGACATAATATTCGAGGTGTGCATTGTTGTATAGATGACGTATGTTGCTTGTGTAGTTGGATGCATTCACACTTGGCCATACTGTGGTCAGAAAGTGAATTTCCCCGTTGTGGGATAAATAAAGTACAATCTAATCTAATCTAAAAGCTTCTCAAGACTCCTCTGAAGACAGTTTGAAAATTTGGATTGAATTCCAGGCCCAATGCATCTTTCACAAGGCCAGGACCACAACTTAATTTGGTGTAGTATTTATTTGAGAAATGAAGAGTTGGATGGGAGTGGGATGATGGAGTGAAGAGGAGTTGTTAGTGTTAGGCTGTGGGTTGATAGATGGTAATGGGGGAAGATTCTTGAGTAATTTGGACTATGAGTCCTGGCATACTCTCCACAGATGAAGCAGGAATCCCTCAAATCTGATTCCAGTTCCTGTAACTTTAGCTAAGCATGATGAACTTGTCTGCATTCTTTGCTGTAATTTACCTTCTCTGGTGTTCTTATAAAGATGTAGTTGAATATGAGCATCTGCAGTTGCAGTTAGTCTGCAGTTAGTCGTTGGTTCATTTTATTATGCCAGGGTTTCCAGAGAAGAAAGGACAAGAATGCACACCCAAATTGGGAGCCGACCTTCAGAGTCATAACAAGACAAAATAATAAAAAAAGACTGCCCACACGTCTCTTCATGAAAAAGGATTATGAATTTATTACAGCATACCTTGAGGTATGTGCTTGGTTTACCAAGCGTGAGTGACTGCAGGTTATTATGTCACAATTCATCTCTATATACCCATAATTCCCTGTCTTTGGGTTCTTTTACTGTAGTTGGTTCAGATATGTGTTTTCACTCCTATCAGGCAGCATTCAACATTGTAATTTTGATGTGTTTTTTTCCACCAGCTGTGCTCACAGGCAGCATTTTTAAATAGTGGGCAAAATTGTTATTGTACAACTTTGGACAGTTGCATCTGTGGTGTCTTTTTAGGCAGACTGAATAGCACAAAATATAGAAATATGATGAAAAAATCCAGTGGCATGGGGACAACTAAGGATGGATTTTTTTCATAATAGCAAAATTGTCTGTATGGTGTTTTGAATATACAGGTATCACCATGTATGCAGTGGGCGTTGGTAAAGCTGTGGAGGACGAGCTTCGTGAGATCGCCTCAGAGCCCGTGGAGAAACACTTCTCCTACACCACCGACTTCACAGCCATCAGCACCATCGCTGAGAACCTCAAACTCAATGTCTGCCCAGGTACGGTATCCCAGCAGATGTGACTGTTGTGTGCAATATATGGAACTAACAACACTGTAGTAGGCATTTAAAGATACTGTAATTTATCACATCTTTGTGGTAGCATAACAGCAATTTACAGGATCCAGATTAAAGATGCCAGAGACTGTACCACAACTAGTTTCACTATAATCCTAATCAGGGTTGGAGATTTAACAGTAATCCTCCGAGTAATGGCTCATCACCGGCCAAAGTGGCTCACAGGAATTATTCTCTCAGGTTGTGAATTGTCTTGTAAGCATGAGACTCACTAAGCATGTCTTATTCTATAGCTCCATCTAGTGTCACAATTTAAGAATGGATTTTGGCCAGGCCTCTCTTGTAAAAGAGGTTTTTAATCTCAGTGAGACTTTTTTACCTGGATAAATAAAGGATATATATATTTGAAAGTGAGAATTGAGTGGCTGATGATTTTCTCTCTTCTGTTCCTTCCTTCCTTCCTTTCATCTGTCTATCCACTGTCTCTCTGCATACCTCCTCCCTGCCCTGGGCCCTCTCTTCCCTCCCCTCTTCCCTCTGTAGAGGAGAGTCAGGGGGAGATTGAGGTGAAGGACCCATGTGCCTGTGAGAGCCTGGTGGAGTTCCAGCAGGCTACCATGAGCACCCTGGACCAGTTCACACAGAAACATATCCTTTTCAGAAATCTTCATGTAAACCTGGGGAACAATTCTTTAACTATAGGCTTGGACCCAAAATGAGCAAATGACCTTTTTCAACTGAGTCCCCAAATAATAAAATATTTTTTATGATCCTTAGTCATAGGATTAGACTAGAGTTCTCAAGCCTGGGTGCCAGAGTGAAACTCAATTTGTAGAGAAACTTGAATCCCTCTTAAAAATGTGGGAACCAGGTAATTCATACACCAAATCGATGAACAAAATGTAAGAGCTTTTGTTAGTGTTGTTAACTCCAAAAAGCCTAGTGCTACCTGAAACTGAATTTAACACAAATAAAATAAAATAAAATAAAATGAACAGACAAATAGCTCTTTAGCCAGGCTACTTGCAAGTGAACAAAGCTACTAAAACCTTTTTTTTTAATTTTTAATTTTAACTTTTTTTATTTTTTAATGGACATGAAGTGCAGCTGTGTTTAGTAAAGCAGATATCATGAAAAACATCTTTCATATATTCTATATACAACACTGGGCGTGTAATGCAAAGAAATCTGTCGCTTGTATGTATGGATATGTGAGAGAAAGAAAAAGTGAAAAAGAGAGAGAGAGAGAGAGTCAAGACAAAGACAAAGAGAAATGGAAGGTAGAGCTGATGCCAATATGCCTCCAGGGGTCCAGCAAAATGATTAAAAGACCACAAACATAATTTCTGTTCTAGTCTTCAGGACAGACTATCACCTTTCTTACTTTTTAGCTCCAAGAGGCCCATCAATAGGCCTTTGTTGTCTCAAGCACAGCATACCTACAGTAGACCTCTCACTGATGTAGCAAGTCCAAGACTGACTCGCACTTTCTGTAACTGAGGCCAATTCATCACTTGGCAAAATGGGCCCTTGTCTGGTAAGTGCGTTTAGAAACAGATGTGTGTGCGTGTGTGTGTGTGTGTGTGTGTGTGTGTGTGTGTGTGTCATGCATGCATATGTGTATGGGTGCGTGTGTATCTGTCATTGTCCACTCATGGAATCCAGGAGCAGATGTTCAAACTGAGACATTTTCTCAAAAGATGACTTCTTTTTGGAGGAATATTGTGTCTGTGAAGACCAGATGTTTATTTTCTGAGGGAAATTCCTGCAGCAGCTCTGAAGGAAAGTGGTGGACACGTCAGGTTCTAAAAGACAGAAGAAAACTTAGGGGCTGTTCACACGGAGGACGTGTCTGAATTTCATTGCACTATTTTTCAGTTGTTTCAGTTGTTAACCACGCGTCAGACAGAAGTATAAGTAATATTTTAGACAGATATAATGGCCGTGATGCGACGTGTCGTCAAAGCAACGATGAGACGCCGTCGAAAAAAGACACCATCTTTCTTTTTTTCCTCCTCGCTTTTGAATGACGCCGTGTCCCAACTACAGTAGCATTGCAACTCGCTTTTTTTTTTTCACGCAAGCACATCCTCTGAGTGAACGGCCCTTTGGTCTGTTATTCCATGCTGGCACCGACATCATCATGCTGTTAGCTAAGAAATTGCAACAGGTAGGACACAAAGCCACAGTGGTTTGTGATTGGTTGGTGGCTCACTGGATAGAGCATGTACCACATACCACTGAGGCTAAGTCCTTCCTACATCGGCCGGTTTGATTCCAGGCCCTTTGCTGCATGTCATCGCCTCTCTCCACTGCACCTATCTAATAAAACAGGCCAGACTCCAAGAAGCAGGTTCACATCACTAAACAGTCAAAAGCCAATGAGACCGCAAGCTGAAATGGATGTAAAAGCAGCTAAGCAGTATGTTGATGCATGATGTCACATTCCCTATCTATACATGTAGCTGTGTTACTCTGAGGGTTGCTTGAGGTAAGGATCGTCGTGATCCAACTGACAGAAAATGCACAGTAAGCACATAATGTATCAGTGAGTCAGGTAAACGATGAGAACCATATCGGTTAAAGTCAACTTCTCATGGATTATTCATTCCTTAACCTGCTCTCCACTGGCTGCGATGACGGCTCGTCTGGAGGACCTGGAGAACCAGCTGCTCTCTAGGAAGTGATGTGGTTACCAGGTTGGCTAAACAGGAAGTCACACAAGAAGAAGAGGAAGTGGATGAGGAGGAGGAGGGCACAGCCTGGCTTCATCTTTAAAAGGGGAAATCAGAAATCCTACCAATCCACGGACAAACTGACGACTCGTTTCACAAAGCGTTTGCAGACTTCAGTCGATCTGTTTCTCTTCACTTAAAGAGAGTAATACAGCACACACAATACAAACCATCGCACTCATTTTCTTATCAATATGCAAGAGAGTTGTCATTGAAAAAAAAAATCTACAAACGCTTTGAGAAATCAGACTGAGATGGATGTTAAATTTCCAGACCCCAAGAAATAGGACTCCCAGGGCATCACTCATACAACCTAGTATCTGGGAACTGAGTACATGTGCATATTTGTGCGTATGTACTTGTGCCAGTTAATGAACAGACTAATAGATATATTTATCAATAGATTGTATAACATGTGTTATTTACAGTACATATAACATATGTTAGAGCACTTCATCTGTGCGGTCACTCCCACAAAGGGGATTTTAGGCCTTCTGGCTATATTTGTAAAATGTAGGTGTAATCAATGTACTGTAGCACAAAACATTATACAGAGCAGTATCTCTCATCACACAGTGTTGTTTCATAATCACATGCCATTTGTCTGTCTTACTGCCCTATTTATACTTGATCTGTTTTGTACGGTTTGTTAAATATGATGTATTTATAGCAGATTTTATACTAGCGGTAGTTATAGCAGAGAAACAAAGGAGAGGAAAGGAAAAGGGAGGAGAGGAGACGGAAAATGAAGTGTTATTACCACTCCCAAGATGGAATTGGCCAGGGTTATAATATTTTAGTGTACCACCAATGAGATAATCTAACATAAAAGGTATTGGTAACCTTGTGAGTCACCATTAGTACTGTATTTTACATCTGAAGCAGACTTGGAACAAATTACACCTGATATGCTTTTCCTAATGCTCACAATTTGCTTTTGCTTGCTGGAGAGTGTATGGCCAAAGACTCTATAGCAGGCTTTTTTTTTTTTTTTTTTTTAAACATCAATTACTCTAACACACACACACACACACACACACGCACACAAAAAAAAACACATATGAAACTTTTATATGGTCTGTGCTATTACTCCAGCAAAATCAGGCCAGAAACCTCAAATC
>OMKZ01013868.1:3109-15822 GCA_900302535.1 Neoniphon sammara
TGACTTGGCTGATAGTAAAAGCACTACATTTCAACATGTTTTACACATAACAAGAGGAAGTGTGAGACAATATCAGAAAAATTAGCCAACTGTGCATGTTTAAAAATTGCAGTCCTGTAATTTCCTAACACTATGAACAGCTACCTAACTGCCACAAAACAATATCCTATCCTCACCTTGATTTCCAAGCCTTCTCCATCGATGCCAAACCTCTTCATCAGAGGGATGGCTGTCAACTTCAGCAGGTCCACCTGCAGGAAACAAAGAATATAACTGTGTGGCTTCAGGCTGCTTGAGTGAACACTAAGATGGAGGGTGAGGAGAAGTAAATGAAGGAACAAGATGTAATCAGCAGTCTGTGGTTTGAGATCATGTGTGTATCCTCACTGAAGGATCAGTAGGGTCATTGGTGACTCCCTTCAGCGTGGCCCTCAGAGGATTCTTCATAAAGGGAGCCAGCATGAACAGGGCCTCCAGGTAGTAGCCAATTGAACGCTGGGGGTTGCAGTCATGATCGACAGTGCCACCTTGCAGCAAGCCAGGCTGGTAGGATAAAACAGTGCCTTATTGGGACAGAAGAATTAATAAAGTTATACTCTTTTCGACACATTTCTGAGGTTTACAGTGATATCTTAATGGAGCTCGTGTGCAGAAATTCAAACTGGTATAGAAAAATATACAAAGAGACAATGAGAATTTGCCAAAACACTCAGAACAAGCCAAAAATAATGGAGCTTGGTTAAGCTTCCTATTAGTCACTTGGCTAATCAAGTTAACTGAGGCCTCATTACCATATGATAGATACAATTATATACTCTAATGCCTCTGTACAATAGCAGTTAAGTGGGTAAAGTCATATCTGCTTACTGAATAGGGGTGGAACAATAAATCGATAATGCATATATCGCAATACTTCCTATTCTGATACATTATTGATACACTTGGGCCAAGTATCAATATTTTTATTAAATGTACTGGCAGTCTGCATGTATGTATCTATTTTAATGTGGTTGTAAATATGATGCATCAAGATACAATTTAAGTAGCCAACAGACTGACATGATTCGATTCAGCCCTGTCACTATGAGATACAATGCGATGCAACAGCGTGAATCTATATTTTGATTCTACAAAAGCTGTAGTTCTGCTATTAGTTCCAAAAGGAAATCCTGACAGAAGCACTAAATCCAGTGAGAGGAGAGAGGGAGAGAGAGAGGGGAGGAGAGAGAGAGAGAGAGGGGGAGATATTACAATGGTATTAACATTATTTGGCATCTTATTTGTTGGTAGTAAAGCATGTAAATCATTCAGCTGTAAACAATACTTCAAAACAGTCCACTGTTTATAATGTATTTCTGCAATGTGAAAAGTGCTATGGCTTTGGTAGTGAAATTTGCCTGTGCAGACGAAGTGGGCTGTGGAGGAACATGTTGATGGTACTTTTATTAACTCTCCCAAAGAGACTCCATGCATCTCTGGATGTGGGTCGCATTAGTGATGCTACCTGTGTATTTCACTGCTGTTCAGCATATTTTGATTATTGCAAAACTTTGATATAGTTTCCCTTTCTTATAAAATCCGTAGTTAGTCCACATTGCAATTTATTAATGCTTAGTGGTTCAACAGGTTTGATGAAGAGATGCACTACACACCAAGAGCTGCATACATTTATCCTCGATTCACTTCCAGCTTTGCACCGATAGACTGAGTCGATGCAGCTGCATCTTACACATTAATCATTTCACCCCTAAATGAAAAGCATGATTGCTTCCTGCTTACTGAAAAAAAATATTTTGCGTTTTCCAGTTATTTTTTCTTCTTTAGTTACAGATATTATGATGTATCATTGCTTATTATCTTACAATATATTACATATTGCTGAATCGTCTGGATTGTGATACCATATCGTGGATAAAATATTGCGATGATATCTTATCGTGAGTTACCTAGTGATTCCCACCCCTATTATTGAATGGTAAAAATACTAAAAATAAACAACAAAAATCATATCACAGACTTCTACTTGAAAACTGCCTGCTTTATAAGACTCACCTGTCTGGTTAATCTCTATTCTGGTGCCATTGGTCACTTTGTCTAAAAGCCTGATGAAGCTGGCCTCAAAATCTGGAGGAAGACAGACAACAATTTAGCACGCCAAGCCCGTTTTGTAGCAACAGCTGAATTCACTGCCAAGGGTTCCCAAACTTTCTCATGTCAAGTTTATTTGCACTGGTCTGCACAGCTCCCCATCTGATATGATTCTGGTTGACGGAAGGCCGTCTGACAAAAGTTTAACTTTATACCGGACTGGCTGTGAGGTATGCGTGTGGAAAGGAAACATCATCTTTACGCAATTCGTTGACTTTTACAGGGAGTGACCAAACTTTTATTTTGGTGAGGATCCACTGGAAACCTCTGAAACCCCCTGGCAGACTTCGGATGCACGCACACACTCTGAACCAGTCTCATCTCCAAGCATGGGTGTCCACGATCAGCAAATAAAAAAACAAGACCAAGTATTTTCAAACAGTGGTCGCCTTTGATATCTTCTGAAGTCGCTGAGGTGGTGCACCATCATTTCCCTACATCTGATGCCCAGTTTCTAAATGTACTCCCAACTGCGTAACAGCTAGCATTAGCTGACGAGCTAACCAGTTGAGAAACTGCGACGCCACATGTGATGATTACATACTCACCGCGCAGCCCTGGGTTGTCATCTCTCGATCTTATGTTTTTTATTTTAACCCGTTTACCGCTCAGCGTAGATAACACTAGTCGCTGCCTGAAGAAATTACAGCCTTCGTATGTGAGCCCTTGGCTTGCCATGTTATTGTTGTTTCTGTCTGGATCCGTGGAAATCCACGTGTGTTGGTCTAGAACGAAAGTGGGTGGGAGGCGAAGTTACGGCACGGCAAGAGGGTCAAAACTGCAGTCTTAACAGTCTCTCACAGTCACCAAAGAGAACGGATGGGATAGTGATAAACATACGGTCAAAAATGTCGGAGGAGAATTTAATCACTTCGATGTCTGATCACCCAGAACTTTGAGTTAAGCTCAAAAACCGGTTATAATATTAAACGAAGGTTTGACGGAGATAAAATTCAATTCCAGTGATCCAGCTGTGTGGACTGATGATACCTACTGCTGGTGAGCGGCTGCCTGTAATGTCACGTGTTGTCATAGCAACGATGAAACGCCATCCTTTTCTTCCTCGCTTTTAATTGAGTCCCAACTACAGGAGCGTCGCGACTCGCATTTTCTTCGTGCACGCACGTCCTCTGTGTGCACGGCCCCTTACGGTGCATCGCCTCAGCCAGCCTCTAGATGGGGTATCACTACCACATACTGACACTGGTCAGCTGAGTGGCTGCATACTAAGTAAGTTGACCTGGAGTGAACGGATGGTGAGTGCCAGACGCCACATTTACCTAAATACTTAATGTAATTAACCTTGTGATGCTATCTGAGGTGCAGGCTACTCTTTGAACAAGACACTAATCCCTTACCTGCTCACTTACTGTAAGGCTCAAATGCACAGGGTCAGTTGTGATAGTCTTTGCTATTAACCATTGAGCATCCATGCACAAGCCCAGATGCTGAACGAATAACAGGAAACATCAGGCTACACTGTCATAAACCAACATCTGACAATCAGACAGGCTGCATTCACCAAAAAACAAACCACTGCCAGCATAAAGTTGGCACCAGCATAACCAGCTTGACTGGTTATGCTGGTGTAGTCTTTGACTTGACTGGTGTAGGCTGTTTTTTTTTTTTTTCCCTCAGAAGGGTTATCAAGTGGGCACCTCCCGTCACATTTTCTTGAATTATGCCCAAGACACCCCCAGAAGGATTATCAGCCAGTTTTGGCGTCCCAGAAACACCCACAACACCCACACTACACCAAAGTCGCCCACACTACCATGTAAATCTCTAAGGCTTAGGCTTATCCTTAGTCCCTATATAACAACATCAGCTAAATGACTAACAAGTATTTTTATTGGAGAAAAATGTCCATTGCATATGCCTATGCCCCCCTCGCCATTAAACTGGCTTCACTTAAATGTTGTGTAAAGTGATTATGAGAGAGCTGGCTCCTACATCCCAGACTAGTCAGACAAGGACAGAGCTCAGCCCTCCCATCTCCAGGTCCCTGCTCTGGAGGGGAAGCAAAGAGGATTAATCACCGCAACCTTGTTAACAAGCCTCCCCGACTGTAGACGAATTACATAAGCGTGTTATACAATAAATACAGCAGCATCTCCGTTTTAAAACGTCAAAAATATGAGAGACACGCGGCATCATTTTCTGTCATAACTTCGCAGACAAAGAGTTCATTGCGTGCTCTGTGCGTCGTCAGGTGAATGCATCCTCATTCTCGGCAGTTTTCCTCATCGACCGCTTCCTCCTCCTTTCATCTGTTTCTACAGGGTTAAGGAACAAGTCAAGGTCCAGCGACAGTCTACCATGGCTGCAAAAGACGCGCCCACTCTTGGCTATTGCGCACTTCGTTGGATAGAAAGTGTGTGCACCGACCACGCATGAGAAATCTCTTGACAGGGCATCCAGGGGACAGTTTCATGGGAAGGATACAGCTATCTGGTTTCTAGAAACTCAGAAATAACAAAGACTCGCCAAGAATGGTTCTACAAACAATATTTCGCGCTGTCATTATGGGACCCCCCGGATCTGGGAAAGGAACCGTGTCTGCGCGCATAACAAAAACTTTCGGACTGAAACACATTTCCAGTGGGGATCTTTTGAGAGCCAACATCGAAGCAAAAACCGGTAAGATAATAGCATCGCATCGGAAACATAGCTACGAGGAGGTTGAATTGGTGGTCCTACTGGCAATCCGCTCATAAGTAAAAGATATTTATTTTTATACAAGTCATAAAAATAGGAACATCTCAAGTTGCCTGTGCCTCATCTATTGAGCAGAGAGAATCATAAATTATGTTCAAATTGATGATCTTATAAGAAATGTATTACTGAATCACAAATGTATAAAAATATCCAAGGCATTTGGACCCAAACATACAGTATATGGAGACTATTATGCATACAAGTACATAAAGTATCGACCCGTATACAGGACATTAAATGCTGTTTTAAAAAACAACTGAGAAGACTTCCATTAATGTTTGGCATAATGTGATAAGAGCAACACTCCCTCTTACAGTTATTCTTCTTATCTTATTGCAGCGACAAACTGCAGAGGCTGCAGATTTCAAGAACTAGTACAGAATAGAATAGAAGCTGAAAATATCAAGCCCTTGCACAGGTATAACTGAACAAACAGCTGATGTGATATGTGTGTATGTGTTCTTCCTCTCCCTAGCCAAGGTCAAGATTGTTATTGGAGTTGTAGAAGGTGTAGTTGTATGTGTTTACTGTAAACACCTTACTAAACATCAGAGGAGGTCCACTACTCCTTTGTATCGCCTTGGGTGAAGATAAAGAGAAACAGGAAGATAGGGAATGCTATAAAGTTTTGTTGTTTGAAAGTGCAGAGGAAACTACAGATGCTGAAGTTTCACATTTTACAGCCGCGCTATGAGGCAGTTGCTGGAGAGGAATCACTCATTGAATCTCACAGTACTAATTCAGGGTAGATATTACAGGGTTTTGTGAGTTCTTCATTAAGTGCTGTTGTTGCACAGTCTAGTTTTACCCTTTATTCATGCACACATGATCTTTTTCAGCA
Source organism: Neoniphon sammara (assembly GCA_900302535.1). NCBI lineage: Eukaryota > Metazoa > Chordata > Actinopteri > Holocentriformes > Holocentridae > Neoniphon > Neoniphon sammara. The sequence continues at coordinate 8,817 of OMKZ01013868.1, forward strand.
GCTCCCTGCCACACATTTGATGCACATTTACATTTTTGTGTTGCTCAGTATAACCACAGCCTTTTATTGTTAGCCACTAACCAGCTCCACTGGAGTAGGTGGCACAAGTGCTGCTCAAGGCCACCTTGGAAAAAGTCACTGAAGGGAGGAAAAAAGAAATGCTTATTGACTTTCCCCGCCTAGATTTTCCTGACAGTCCTTGGATCTCGGCAAATGACCTTCCAGTCGCAAGCCTGCTTCTCTAACCTTGAGCTAACTCCTGCCTGCAGGTTATGTGGACTGTTACAAATGCTGCTTTCTATGTTGGGCATGAACATCACACGTGTAAGCATACTGATTTAATAATATTCTTATCAATAGCGAAATGCTCCTCAGTTGTTTCCTTGCTTTGGTTGCCATGGGAGACAGTTAACCAACCATACAACAAAGTTTGTTTGCTAAACACCTTGTTTTGGGTTCAAAGTTGGCCTAGAGCAACATTGTACACACTTAATATATTTACAGTTAGCACATGCAGTAAACAGAAAGAAAACAGTTCCTCAATCAGTAATCTATGTAAGTGAGAGCCACAAAAATAATGCTTATAAGGAATTTTCTTTCCCTTTAATAATTTGGCTGTATCCAAGTGTAGCCTGTGGTTTGCTAGCTGTTTTAAGTATGCTTCCCACCAGCAGGGAGTTTTAGCCTCTGCTCTGTGTCACTGAGGCTGAGCACATCAGAGCAACATGGTTAAGTCATTCCTGCAAGGCTTGTCAGGAAATTCCACTCTTCCACTGGATGCAGACCAATTAAAGTGGAAGCGTTGTGTAAAATCTGTCTCGCCTTAAACAGGACACACAGAAGATAAACGTTTTTCTGAAGATTTCAAAAATGTTATATCTTGGGATACTTTTTGGCAAGCAATGAAGTAGTCTGAGGTGTTTCACATTACTTGGAGGATATCTTAGAGAGTGGAGATTTGAAAGTGGTGGAGGAAAGAGTACAAGAAAAAAACACATTTTTAACATGCATGATTTACATCTTCTCTCTGTGTATATTTTTCTGTGTGTCTGTCAGAGCTCGGCCTGTTGATGAAGTCGTGTATTGATCAGGGTCAACTGGTACCTGATGATGTCATGTCTCGTCTCATCCTGAGTGACCTGAAAGCTATGGACCAAACAAGCTGGCTGCTTGATGGTAAGAAAACAGAAAGACAGGCTGATTGATGCACATACAGACACACACACACACACACACTGAGCCTCGCAGGAAGTGAAAACCTAGACTCACTGGGAGCTTAAGGACTATAGTGGTCTTAATTTGACTTGTTGCCAACAGTCGTGATCATATCTGGCCATCACAGATATTTGTTAAGTGTGTACAGAATATGATTTGGTAGTGTATAAATCAAGGCTCAAGGCTAACGTACCTCCTTTCACTCCCATTCATATACTCAAAGAGAAGAGAAATCATTTCACTCAATCCTAAGTGAAAAAAGTACAAAATTGCTTCAATACCATGGCTAGTTCTACATATATCTACAGAACATGACTAAAAACATACACTGATGCATTTTGGTGCCTTGCTTTATTCTTTTCTTTGAGTATATGTTCATACCCTGCAACAAAGGGCACCTTTTTTTGTCACTACTGTTAGTTTTCCCGCTTTATGCTTTCTTGTTTTAACTCCTGTAAATGTAAAAGTATGTGAGAAATTGCTCTGTGAAACTTAAAAGTTGTAATTCCATCTTGTTAGTACTTTGCTGGCATGTCCCTTTACAAATGCCAGAGGGTTAACCAGCTAATACATTGTTACCAAATTATAACAATGGGGGTAGAAGATGATAAGGAGGACAGATGACTAAGATGAAATGACTGTACAGCGAGAACCTGGCTATCTTCAGGGCAGGCCTGGGAATCTCCATCCCTGCAGGCAGACTCAGCTTTAAGCAAATGCAAATGCATTGCAACTATCAGCTACCACACCAGAAATGTCCTTTGGAAGGCAATCATGGGGTCTGATGCATTCAGCAAGAACATCAAGCGAAAACAAGTAATGGAAGGGCAAAATAGTAATAGCACGGCCCCCCAAGAAAGACAGCCCAGCCACTAGGCGACCAGCGGGAGCCCCTCTCATAGATTACTCCAAGAACAAACTTCTGTTCAATTCTATTCTGTTCTATCCTAATGGAAGAATATCAGCCATGCTCTATGGGTTATATTTGGCTGCTTGGCCCACATAATTTGCTCTCCCACAAGTATTTGGTTGGGCCTAAAACGGACATTGAAAAAAGATTGGAGCAACTACGAAGATGACTCTGTAATCTTCACTGGTACAGGAACTTTCAATCCCCGGTTCAAAGAGCAGAGGATTCAGGAAAGTGACCTATTCTGGGACAGAAAGAAGAAGAGGCTAAGGGAAATATTTAACCAAGTCTTAGTTGCCAAATTCAAATACAGTTGCAGACTGTTGGATCCGGGCTCTGTTTTGTTGGTAGCTATCTGGGCATCCAATTGGCCTCATAGTTCCTCTTCCAGTATGAGTGATGGAGTGACTGATGGTGGTGACATGTGCTCTATGGATGCTGAGGATGGGGCTCCTGATGGTGGTGTTCTTGGTAGAATTGATCATCATGTCCTGGTGTCCTTTGGGTCATCAGTGGTGTGGGCGACAGACACGGTATGCAGCCTATTTGAGGTGAGGACTGTGGTTTTGCAGTCTTGCAGTGTTGCTGAAATAACAACTTCACACGGTTGCTTTATCATCATACTTCCACTGCTGTCTCATTACTTGGTGTTCAGGCCCAGGGCAGAGAAGGTCAAAGTCGTTTAAGGCCTCATTCAGACATTTGACCTGCTGACAATGCTGCGGGCGCTTACACACACACACACACACACACACACACACACACACGTACTTTGGAACCATACTCAGATATCCTCTCAGTTGTGCTGAAAAGTGTTCTTCAAAAACAATATGTCCACTGTATCTTAGGAAATTATTACTGATATGAACTCTTTTTTCAGCATTTTTATAAGTAGACTCATCATTTTTGAGTATTCATATTTTCAGAATATGTTGCCAGTGTGTAAAAACTGACACACACAGATTAAATGGTTTGGAACCGCACCACCGGCTGCTTTCTGTGTCTGAAATGTATATTTCCTAATGTAAACTTAAAAGAGATACTAGTCTTTAGAGATCTTTCAGAGAGTGGATGACCGGTTGTATGCAGAGCTGGTTTTAATTGTCTGATCTCAGTGGAAAGTCTGAGGCTTTCTCGGACCTCAACACCTCAAATCACTGAGACATTCTGTGTTGCCGTTTGATCCAAACCCTGACAGAATCCTTTCTCACATCCTTCATAAAATGTACCTCACATTGCTCACCTTTTTTTCTTCCCGTGTCCCTTTTTTCCCCTCTTTCCTTCCTTCTCTCTCTCTGTTACCAGGTTTCCCTCGTACAGTCGCCCAGGCAGAGGCACTGGATAATGTCTATCGTGTTGATACAGTAATCAACTTGAATGTACCTTTCCAGACCATCAAACAGAGGCTGACATCTCGCTGGACTCATCTTCCCAGTGGCAGAGTCTACAACATAGATTTCAACCCACCTAAAGTCCCTGTAAATATATGTTTTTTGTTAATGCCACTAATTTTATGCAGCACACTGTGCATCTCTTGTTCAATTACTTGTTTTGATTTCTAATTTTCACTTGTTCAAATTCAGCTTTCAACTTTCAACTGCCCCCAAAGGGTAATTGGTTTTTAGTCATCTTAGTGAAAACACAGAAAAAGACACAAAAAAAAGAAAAAAAGAACGGCTCTAAAAGCCCATGGAAACAGCAGTGCAGCAATGATTCAATATATGAATACAATACCATATGTTAAAATTATGCAAATCCTTTAAGAACAGCTACGTCTGTGACAGGACAAATAAATTCAGCAGCGATAGTAGAAATTGCAATCTGACTACTTGATCATTGCTTGCAGTGAGATAGAAAAACAAATTTATGATAAAAGACAAACAGACACTGACAGAGAAAATGCATTGCTACTGGTTGGTGCACAAGCTTACACCCTAAAGTTATCCTCCAGTTGTTTCATACTGGGCTCAACTCATCTCTAAATTTCCATCCGACCATTTGACAGAGCCAGCTGCCATGCAGAAGTTGTACTGAAAATGTATTATAAAGCTAAATGTAATTGAACTTCCACTTGACCAAATGCTTTCCTCTGGACTTTGGGTGCAGAGTTAAAGGAGAGGCACATACGGATCAATAATGAGCAAAAGAAAGATGGAGGGATGAAAGGGAGCGATAGAAGCAAGTGACAGAGAAACAGCATGCTAACAGAAAAATAATCAGAGGCACAGCATAAACGCAGAAAAAGAGGATAGTGAATGAAAATGAGATGCGCATAGTGACAGACTGAGAAGAGAAGATAACAACAGGCCCTTTGTTTGAAAATCTAAGTGGGGACCTTTGCTCTCATCAAGTGCAATTACACACCAGTAAACAGAGGTTTTAGCAATGCACCGGTGTATTGTTAGTAGAGTAAACAGTAGCAGGTAGAATTTTTTTCTCTTCAAACAATAGTGAACAATCTCTCAATCTTGTTTATATTGCTTTATTTAAACACGGGATAGCTGGGAGGATTATAAAGCAGGGGGTGACACAGAGGAGACGGCAGGTATTGATCCCAGTAGCAGAGGTTTGTGTGTTTCCACCACCTCTGGACTTTAAGAGTGAGAATACTACTGTACTACTTCAGCATGAAGAGGACAATAGCTGAGGAAATCCTCCCTCGGCTGTTTTACATTCGTTTTAGCCTAATGGACAGTATGGGACTTTCCAGATTGTTCTGTGTGAGGATTATTAACATTAGGATTTCAGTATTCACACAATAGGGATTAAAGGGTAGGAAAGGCAACCACTGATGCTGTCACTGATTTCACTGATGAGTTCCTCCTGTCTGGTTTAGGTCGTGTAAATCAGTGAAATCCCCCTTGGTAGGAATGAAAATCTGCAAACTTTCTGCCTTTCATGGCATGATATCCCATGCCGCCTTAGACAAAGGTTTCAAGTGCTTCCCTAAAATCATCAAACATTTTTTAAGACCTGTATTTTGATCATTTTATTGTAGTTTATGATCACAATCACATCTAGGTGCATGTGATGTGTTGCAGCATCTGGACCTTGTGTCACAATCTCACTGTACATTGGATCTTAACTTGCAGGGCTCTCAAGTCACTTTGTCTTCTTGAGACCTTTTCTTGCCTTTTCACATAATTATAGACTGTATTTTAATTTTATTTTGCTGCTGTAGTACTAAAACATTACTCAAATATAGCCTAATTTTACTTGAGTGTATTAAAGGTCATTTAAACCAGATCTAGTGAATCCCATTGAAATCTCATAGTACGCTTTTGAAACGGATGGTCTTCAATATAACTTTTTTATTATTTAATTGCAGGAAAGTTGACTTATTACAGGAGATTGTGCAAGATTTTCTAGCATTGACCATAATTTATACAAGGAACAAAGACGCTCAGGTGTGATTTCAGCCACAAATTATCATGGCTGTAATCTTACATTGTACTGTAGTGCTGGTTTTGTTTTTGTTGTTTACAGTTATGTTAACAAAGTTTGACCTACGCTCAGCTTTAAGTGCCTGTTTTCTGTTTGTCTGACCAACGGCTGAAGCCTAGCTAATGTGCCTGTGGCCATCTGTGCATGTTCTGTCTGTGGTGGTGATTCGCAGCACGTCCCTGCAGGACTTCCTGTACTGTCTGAAGAAATTACACATTTATGGTTAATCATTGACTTGACTTTATTCATCACAGCTCTGTTTGAGAAAGTATTAGATAGATAGATAGATAGATAGATAGATAGATAGATAGATAGATAGATATTGAGGAAAATGTAGAAATTTGGGATAATGCAAAAAATAAGGTTTATAAACAGTGTAAAACAGCAGATTTGTCCCACTATGGCATCTAAGTGTCTAGGTGTTATTACATACTATATAACCCCCACTCCATCTTTCCCACCTCCACAAGCTGAACCAGGATGAGGCCAATGTTAAGAAAAAAGTACTCTTACCACAATGAGCTATGGAAATGAAATATTTTTGGTACAGCTACATGCTCTAGAAATAAAACTGAAAAAACAAAAAGAAAACAACAAATGTAGAACCAAAACCAAACACCACCACAAGACAATACAGAACCCCAGCTGTTTGTATGTGTATGCATTTGCTTATGTCATGGCATCTAAGTGTAAAATTTTGCCCATAGAAGTGTTGCAAGCCAGAGAGATATTATCTAATACTTGGAGCTTCCTCTGTACAAGGCCTTTTCCTTACAGACCCTCCCAGGTCAAGTCAGGCCAAAACTGCTTCTTCAGTATAGCTTTATTACACAAAACTGAGATGACTTTAAAGGCTGTAATGTTCCCACAGTGGTATCAGAGCAGCAAACGTCTAGGCATTGTAAACTTTCTGAGGCCACACAACAAAACTCATTATAATGTGCCTTGCGCAAGATATTTTTAAGACTACCCCTTAACCTGCACCACCACAAAATTAGAGACGAGTCATAGGAGTCAGAAATCCAGCTATGGTGCAGAGAAGTGAGAGTTTCAGTTAGGCTGAGCAATGTTTCTACACAGTTATACCTCCTGTGCTTGTTAATTTGAAGGTTTGTGGAGCCTATGGGATCATCATTGAGACAATAACCAGCTCCTCAGCCCACTTATGCATGACCCTTGAAGGTTTAAAAGGGAAGTAAAACATGAAGCCTTATGTGAAGCTGTCACAGCTATGTGTAATTGTCAGCTATGTCACTGTTCCTGGTTAGCAGCTTTCTGGAGCAGTGTTTACATTCCTATGGGCTTGTGAGCTGTATCTGGGCTTCTGCCTGCCCCAAACACACACACACACCCACACCCACACACACACACACACACACACACACAAAGCCAAGACTTGGACAGATCCTACCCATAAGTTTTGGACTGGTATAACGG
>OMKZ01013868.1:15842-30794 GCA_900302535.1 Neoniphon sammara
GGACTGGTATAACGGCTGACTTACAATTTCTAAAATGTTTAAAACAATAGTGAATTCAGTTTTTATTAATTAGATATGTATGGAAACAGTGAATAAACTAGAAGAGTGCACTTGGTAGGGTGCAGATCTCCACCAGGTGTGTGTGGGGACACAATGTCTATATAAAGTAGATCGCTGATGTTGCTTAGTGTCACAACTCGTAGAGAGAGTGAGAGGGGTTTTCCATGATTGCTTTGATCTTGTCCCTAGTCCGAAGACCTGAGAAGATTAGGCAAATTGGTCCGCTGACGTATGAAACAGCGACAGTTGTTTTACCCTTCATTTTTTACAGTCCTAAAGCATCAGGCTATTTAATCTATTTTAACCCCCGCTTGTTGACAGATTACATCAACCTCTGATACTTTTTTACAGTGTTCTCCCGTGTGTTTGCTCTGTGTTCTGTTGACCTTCTTTGTCAGCTCTAGACAATGAATGGAGTTAGGGAGCGGAAGGAGTGGAAAAAAAATTCAGTTTTTGAATCACTGCAACCATAAGAGGTTCTTCACCATACAGTCTTAGCTGTGCACAAAAAAAAAATAGGCTGATAGGCCCATTAGTTTGCGAGAGTAGCTGCAGACAGACACACAGACAGATACACAGACACAGCAATTGCATGATCTCCTGGTGGAGATAATGAATGCATACGCAGCCCCTTTATCAGTTTGGGATAGAAAACTGTTAAAGATGTACCATATTGTGTCACATCAGGTGCATTTACACAGCCCTTGATCACAACAATTCACACACCATGTAGCCTACATGCAATATACTATATTATATACTTACAGGCTTATACTGTACATGTACATATACCTCACTATAATAGTGATATTAATGAATATGATGTATTCACCTGAAATGCCAGGTGATCTGTGGGAGGAAACCCATGTAGGCAGAGAGAACATGCAAATGCCACACAGAAAGGACCAGGGCCGAGGTTTGAAACCCGTGACCTTCTTGCTGTGAGGTGACAGCTAACCACTGAGGCACCGTTTTGCCCAGTGGCACATTGTACAGGCTTAGTGTTTAATCTCAAATTTCACTCTTCAAAGTCATCAATATTGTTTTTGTGTATTCCCCAGGGTTTCGATGATGTGACAGGAGAGCCTCTAGTCCAGAGGGACGATGACACCCCGGACACCGTCATGCGCAGACTGAAGGCCTACGAGACCCAGACAGAGCCTGTCTTAGAGTACTACAGGTACATACACAAAAGCACATGCCCCAACTAGTTACCCACATACCCACCTACCTAAAATGCTTTTACATCATGCAGAGAAACTATACTAAGAAGGCCTGCAAAACAGAGCGCTACAAGTAAACTTGTACTATAGTTAATACACCTTTAATGTAATGAATTGTGAAGTAGGGCCTACACTACGGCATATCTCACTGAAGTGAGTTGCTCCTTCTTTCGGTTTCCTGTCTTTCCATAAAAATACAACAATCCAGGTGAAAGGGCATTGTGACTGTATCTTTCTGAACTTTGACCTTGGTCGTGGTTCTTTCTGCACATTCCTTAGGGTCGGATAACAGGAAAATGGCTTAAGAAACACATTCCAGCAGGACGAGCTAGTAGCTGCATAAGGCAGTAGAGTTTGTTCATTATGTGAGTTACATGAATTTCCACATATGATGCATAAAATCCCTTGAAGGCAATGAAAAATGTGTGCTTTTATCTTTTAGGTATATCAAAATCAACTCCCAAAATAAACTATAATTACTAGCCTGTGAGCCCAGTGTGAATGGACATGCATCATGTTTTCTATTTCTGGACTAATTAAGTTGCAAAACATTACTCAGTGCTCTCTAAAACCGCAGGGATGTAAATACCTAGTGTCCCACTTATTTTTTAACACAGCTTTTGAGAGGCTGTTCATCACAGGAAGCAGAAAAGAAGAGAACCTAACAGAACAGAATACCATAGAACTAAACAGAACATAATAAGAAATAGCAATTATAGAATAGAACTAGGTGAAATAGAACAGTCCATCTTTAAGTATGAGAAGTTATTTGACTTTGGTTCCCGTGTCAGTACTTTAATTTAATTAAAGGGTTTCTGTACAATGCGTCATCTGCTGTTTTAACATTTAATACACATATAAACATAGTACTTACATTGATACATGTACAGTTGATGGATCTGTGATTTGTGTGTTGTTGTGTCCATGGAATAGCAGTTCCCATGGTGACTAACCACAAAACCTCCTGATATTCTTTTGCCCTTACAGGAGCAAAGGGGTGTTAGAAGCCTTTTCTGGGACAGAAACCAACAAAATCTGGCCTCACGTCCAGGCTTTCCTGCACAAAAAACTCCCCTCAGTCGGTGAGAATGTCGCTGCCTAAAGAGCTCAGGCAGAAGACGGCTGTGAACCAGAAACCACCAGCAGAAAACACTCCACATGTATGGTTCAACCTCTGGGAACAGAAGATATCTTAATGCCTTTCAACTTTGTGCCAGTCTAGTCTTACTGGTCCCTAAGTTTCAAAATGGGGACCAAGGATATATGTCAGGAAGCTGTAGTAAGACTACAGATGTTGTTGGTGATGTTTCAGTTTTTACGTTCTTGCTGCACTATAGTTGCACTCTATTCACAATATTGCTTAAATCATCTGTTAGACTCTCAGGTCATTTGTAGGAACTTCATGAAGTCAAACATTAGTCAGTGTCACAGTTACAGAAATAATGAGATCGATTACAGAAATATCTGCAATCACAGTGTCTCCTCATTCCTTAATTTGCCCTTATGAAGACAGGTAGTGGTGCTGAAAATCAAATATGAAAATCAGATCTCACACAGCAGAAATTTAAGGTCATCTTCACCAGAGATGTTACAAAACAAGGAGAATGTCAACATTAACAGATGGACCTGAAGTTTTTATTTTTGTTTGAACATCTGTGGTGAATGCAAACCGAACTTTCACTTACCTTGAGTCAACCTTTATAGTCTGTTTTGTAATTTAAAACACTACTGGTGTTTTCCTCTCTTTCACTGCCTGCAGCACACCTGGGTAAGGATGGGCACACGCTTCAGGATTTGCTGAGCTAATTAAAGGTTTTGATTTCCGTCCACAATTTAGAAGTGCATTCAAAATCCTTAGAGAAAATATGTCACAATATGAAAAATCTGGATAAGAGCAATATTGGGGTTGAATTTGGTCAGCATTCTATAGTGTGCATTTGTCCTAAAGGGAGTCGTGCCAAGTTGTACGACTTTATTATTGTAAATCCTCTATCTTGCACTCAAGTGCCTTTTGCTGCTTTTGAAAATTTATCAGGTAGTCCCAAAAATGTAGTTGATTTTTATGAATATGAATCACCAAGCTATTAAGGGAAAGAATTGTAACTGATTAAATGTCTGAAATGTCCAGGCTGATTGTAGTAAATGTTTTTTTTTTTTTTTAACTCCATCACAAGAAACAAAATGTAACCCTTTCCTGTTTTAGTGTTGCCTCTAAAATGAGCCATGTGAAACACTCCTCATGCTTATTCAGTCGTTCAAACTGAACAAGTCTATATAAACATACTGATGTTTGCCATTAAGTTTGATTATACAGTGGAAAATGGCACTGAACAGAGAATTTGAAGCACAGTTACTACAGAGATATTATTATCTTGTATAAATTATCACACTGAAGACCTCATGGAACTGAGAATTATCCCTCTCTCTGTTTTCCCATTTTACGTCTCTGAAAGGGAGGCGATATGTTTAGAGCCACAGACATGTTAACTTGCCTTGAAATATAGATTTTTGCAATGAATGTTTCTTTAAATAAATTGTACTGTGTATTTCTAATGACTTGAATCCCATATTTTGTAACACATCACCTCTTGATAGACAAAAGTAACGTTATGAATATATGTATTTATGAACTGTAATAAACTGACCTGATATTACAAATCAATGCACATAGAGGTTATATGATGCCATTCATTACAAAACAAAATGACACAACTGGATACTTTTTCATTCTTTTATTTTGAATTTCACTGATTTCATCAGTAACACCCCTGTCCTTCTGACAGACGATTAAGGATTTATTGATTAAAGCCATTCTCAGCATATCGTTAATACAAGCGACCCAAACTCAGATGTCAAATGAGTCCACTGTGTAATTACTGCAGGTCTAAAAAGAATTGTGTAGCTGTTGACATCAAGACAAAAATGTAAAACTGGCTTCATATATGAGGTTTTTACTGAGTGTGCAAGAAGTCTAACCATATTGTAGCTTACTGTGGATGAGGAGTATAATTAATATAATTTTCCTTAAGCTTGTAGCTCTGATGCCAGAGACAGCAGCCACACAGGTTTAGCACAAGTGAAGTCTAGTAGTTAACTTTGCATAGTTGGGTAGTCACTGGAAAAATTAAACATTAGGTCTAAAACATCACGTATTACTAGCTTCATTTTTAACACCACTCCAATAAAATAATGATAGTGTTGATTTTTCTAAGCACATCTGCACTACATGCTAGAGGCTGGAAGTACTCAGACTTGAATTTCTGAAACAATAATTGAATGTTGGGACAACGGTATACAGGGGCGCTCCAGAATCAACAAAGCATCACACAGCGTTTAAGTCAAAACCACGTGTACTTTAATGCACCATGAGATATTCAGTTCCACAATCTGCAATATAAATCTTATTGATAATCTTGCTCGGCAGATTTTAGCTAGCTTGTTCGCATTAAAGATTTGGCTCTGAATTTTGAGGAAACTACAGGGGACAGTAAGGTGGAAGCCTAATAAATATAACAAGCTCCCTTCAACACTGTGGCAGATAAAGTCAGGAAACACAATTAAAAAAAAAAAGTACAACATTGAAAAAAAATCTCACACATTTCAAACACAAGCTCATCTAAGGCCTGCTTGTAAATTAAAAATGTTTTCCGTATCAGATTCACTTTTGGCTGGAGAAGAAAAATGACAATGAAAATCAAAGTGATACGGATTAAGGAAGAGTAATGAGATCAAGTGCTTCAAAAATACCACCTTTGCCTCTTTTTTTTAACCACTTTGTTTTGAAAGAGAAATATAAAGTGCAGGAGACATTCAGATGCAGAGGTATCTTCTCTGCATACAAATATAAAAGTCTCTTTGTGGAGAGCTCAGCCCTTTTTCCCCCTCCATATTGGTGCTTTGTATCTCCTACTCAAGTGTTGATCCAAGAATCAAGAACTTTAACCAAGACATCATGGATAGCAGCTTTCAGATGGAGCACTTGGATAAGGAAATTGGCGGTTGTGATCCAGCTTTAACTCTGTGTAAAGATGGAGAGCTGGTAAAAAGGATAATTAAGTTAGCCCTAGTCCGGCCCACCATTCACCCTAAAAATAAAAGCCCATCCAGACCCAGTAGATCTTGTACGTGTGGAAAGATTGCCAGTGCAAATGCCACAATAATCATTTGTCATAATGTAAGCACTCCATTAATTGTACTGATCTGTATTTAAATTTGCTGGTTGAAACTTGCAGCTTGCATTTTGTTGATTTCTTGGTGAAATAAATGATAGGACAGCATAACCCACTAGGTTACATTAATAACAGATTTAGATATATGATAGAAAAGTATGAAAAGTGTTCCTACTTCTCTTTATCTAATAGCTGTTTGACTAAATAAAGTGATGCCTCCTTTACAGCTTACATTACCATGAATCCTGTAACCAGATACTACATGATCTTTCCCCTCACACATTGCAAACGTGCATCGCTTACTAGGTGCTTTCTTTTGCAATAAATGCTATTATTAGTTATTAATCTTGTCTTACAAACATAAGCTTGCAGACACTATGGTGCATGTAACAGCATGCACAATGGTCTATACATTACAGTATGCGCTATCTGTTTTTAGTTCATAATTTGTCATATTTCAAGGCTGTTGAGTAAGCAATCACACATTATTCTTCTGCAAGGCAGAATCATTTTTCACAGAGGAATTTTTAAAAAAGCCAACACAGCCAAGTGAACAAGAGACATTACTTTCAAACATAACACTGTATATCATGTTGTTTTATGTAAATTGGAAATCTTATTTTATTCACACTTTGGTAACAGTGGCCTAATGCAACTCTGATGACCTCACAGGTTGTGTTTTGGGGGAATTTGCACATAAATCTTAACATTATGTACTATTCAGATAAAATATGCACACCATAGATGCATGTTAATGGCAAATGTGGGGGAGGTTTAAGTTTCAGTTGGAGCTTCTGAACTTTGTTACTATAAGCCTCTCTCCAGACAACACTGAAAAATGCATTTTAGAAAACATTAAATCCACTATTATCCTGCTTTTGTTAAAACAAACACTCCCAAGGCTACATACGCTCTGGCCTTCTTGCATCTCATTCTAGCAAAGTATTCAGCCCAGAGGAAAAGACAGTGAGACTATCTTGGTAATGACTCTCATTCTGTATTGTTAAAAGCACCACTGTATTATAATCTATCCATTTAACTTTACTTATGAACATGGACTGCTGTACCTGCTGCAACAAGGATGGTAACTTTATGCGACTTTTCAAGGAACCGAAAAAAAATGTCTAGCAGCTGATTATCACAAAGCTTAGCCAAGGGTGAGCTACAAATAACAGCTTTTGTTCATTTTGAGACAAGGCAGCTAAATGGCTTGCCACTGACACATTTTGTCTTGCTTATTATGACCTTCTGATACCCAACTGCAAGAGGCAGAATGCTTTACAGTGTAAGATCCCATTCCTCCTGTATCCACCTTGCATGAGTGTCCGCCAGTTTATACGACTTGCACAGAGAGCAGCAGAATTTACATGCAAGCAACTCCATACAGCTCCGGGCTGTAATTTCATTCTCGCCTGTCTAGTTGCAGCAGCATTTTCTGGGAATACTGGTCCAAATTACAACAAAGCATGCATTCTTGCTCTCTGGCATGAAACCAGCGAGTGAAGTAGCGAACTCAAAACAGCAAAAAAGGCTTACACTGAAGACAATTTCAAGAGAGGCATGAGACTGAGTACTTCTTTATGAAATGCAACGGCCTTATTTAAGTCTTATTAATCCTCACACCAGGTCAGCTGTTAAAGAATAAACTTTAATTTACATCAGCTGAAATATGGACACACTGACAGGTAAATAGAGATTTGTAGTGTAGCATCAGTGCTATACTTTGCGATATGGTTCATGTTTAGCATTTCACCATAATTTATTTTTTGGCCATCCAGGCTATAGTCAGTGTTTAATCATATTACTTATCTAAGCCTTCATGTTAAGCAACATATGTCAATACTCATAGCTGATGTAATGTGCCCAGCACAGATGTCCACCACCCTGAGCCTTACTGCTGAGGTGGGATTTAGTATTTAGCTGTAATATTGCTCAGAGACATTGTTGGCTCATTATTAATACTATAGTTTGATTTATGCACTTTAAACGGTCAGTCATGTATCTTTCAAATATCTTTCAGATATTTCTATATATGTGGAGATAAATGCACAAAAAGTGTTATCTGAACATAGGCTTATAGAACTCTTATCCCGTGTTTGTCAAACCAGGGTTATGGCACAACCCATCATTTCATTAGCAAACAGACTACAGGAAGCAACTCACCAGAGATCAGTGAAGTAAAGTAATGGATGAGAAATGTTTATCATAAGAGACGTATTGTTACCTGCAGGTTCTCTTGTGCAGTATCAGCATGAAATGAAATGTAACAGTTGACAAAAGAGTGCCACTGAAAACTGGTTATGCTTTTATTCATCCCTGCTCTGTACTGGCATTTTCAGCCTGGTCAGCTGTAGAAGGAGGGCTTATTAATTCAGACTGTTCCTGTGGTAATGGGGGAATGGCGGAGAGGGCTGGAAAGGAGATAAGGAAATGTGGGCTGACCCCACATTTGCTAGGAGGTCTCCATCATGCGTATATCGTCTGTTTCTGTAGTATCGTCTTTTGTCCACCGCCCTGTGCTGGTCCACAGTCCAGCTTCTAAACAGCGCTTCACGTGGTACTCTGCCACCTGGTGGAGGCAGAAAGAGATGAGAGATGGTAGTTACTCAGTTGGTCCAATACCAGACAAAAACAATTCACATGCGGGGGTGAACATACATGTAACAAAATCAAACACAGGTCTGAATGGCGAGAGGGAGAGAGAGAGAGAGAGAGAGAGAGAGAAGCAGGGGGATTAACCTACCGTTCCCTTGATAGTGGATTACAATGGTTATATAACTGCACTCTGCTGTTGTCTCTTCCACATTTCATCGGCTCAAATCTGAGCTGAAACTAAAATTTTGATCCTGTATTCACAAAATGCTTTCTCCTTAGCCTTGAAATTAATTAAGTTTGTGAGATGCTCCTTCACTGAAATCTCAGGAGGATTGACTCGCTTTGAGCTCATTTTGAAACTCAGGTGAGGAGAAATGTTTTAAGGAAGAGAAGTGTGCAGTGACCACAACAGTTTGAGTTCATCCTCCTGGCTTGATGTCTTTCCTATGTGGGAAAAAGAGGAGGTGGTTCTGTTCTCTGAGTAGTTGTTTGGCAGCTAGTCAGGCCATGGGGCCAACAGAGGGGGGGGGGCAGCCTCATTTTTTCACTCTTACAAAGGGCTTTCATACGAGATACACAGACAATGCACTGTTGAGCTTGAAAATGGTACAAGAGCTTGCGGAGTATGCTGTTTTGGGGAGTTTAATGCCTTTAATTAATACTGTAACTATTTATAGAATATGCTACACAAAAGCTTTCAACTTGAATTAAAGATGATATAACTCACAGCTCCAGAGTGTGACTACATGGTTGCATTTTGTGGCACTTCTTAACCTCATAAAAGGCAATTAAACTTTCTTTGACAGCACCAGTGCAACCAAAAAAAAAGTCTGATATTTTGATTCATAATTTTCCTTAAGATAGTGACTAACTTAAGATTTTTGGACCCCCTGACCCACCATTTTATTTATTTCTGATGATCTAACATTTGTTTTTATTTGTGCTCCTCTGCATCTCCTGTGGTATTGAACATCTGCTGTCAATTGATGTCTTGCTGTTGCATCAGCTAAAATGCAGACGCTATGCAAAAATGAAACCGCATAGAATTACATTTTATGCCTGCATAGTAGAAAAATAAATAAAAAACCCTGAGTAAAAACAGAATATCCATGATGTTTCTGCAATGTAGGGATCATATGTTTAATGCAGCCTCTAGATATAAGAGGTGCTACACATTCAACAGTTTAATTTAGTGATACAATTCTATTTGATTTCAGACAAAGTTATACTGCTACCACAGCTGAACTGTGGGTCTTCAAAATTATTCCTGAACAGATTGCCAATGACAGATTAGATCACAAGTGCTATAGGTCTATTTTATGCCAACAGTTTGTGCTATTATTTCAAAACACAGTGTAGCACAGCAAAAAAACATCAACTTATCTCACTGTTTTTTTATATATTATTGACTGTCTTTATGCACATTTTTGTTTGGCAGAATTAACTTTTGATGTGGTACAGGTGTTTTTTAAGAGCTCTTTTCAGTACTGAATCTTAGCTAATAAATCTACAATAAAGAAGAGTAACCTAAATGTCTTACAGAATTGCACTTGCACTGGTAATATAAATTCATTTCCACAGTAAATGTCTGATTAAGATGTCCAGAAAAAAATGACCAAATTAACCACTGTAATATACAGCAGAATTAATATTGAATTTTTTAGTCATTATTATATTGATGCACAATTTGCTACAGATATTGTGATATCAAACCACGTTAAGCCAATTCAAAGTATAAATCCTCTGGTATAAACCAAAATAAAGCAGAGCCAGAAAATATGGAATAGTAAAGTTAACATTTTGTAACAATGAAGTGACTGGGAAAGAAGACACAAGTAGCTTCTGCTCATAGCAAAAAATCAACAGAGGAACTTTGGGTGAAGTCACATTTAATCTAAGACTTTCCACTGGCTCAGTGGTGCCACCCTGCAGTCTACTGGGGTAACTGCAATAGGCTGTTTTCTAAACTGATAAAGGAACCATATTTTCCTTTATCAATTATTTCATATAAGACATTTTGTCACTAGGTAAATTTAATATCATCCAAACATAGTTTCCAAGGTAGTTAAGTTGTAAGTACCTGTGGATTCATGGTGCTAAGGACATTCTGTAAGATCTGCATATCTTGGAGCTGGAAGCCTGCCTTCAGTTCCTACAAATAGATAAAATGTCTTTACTACTAAAGCACATTTGTCTGTCACATCTGCACAAATAATTAAATGCAACAAACAGTCCAATATGCTGTTATTTTGTAGTTTTGAGAGGGACGCTTGAAAGATACTGTTGATGCAGATAACTTACATAAATAGACTGATATGGGACAAAATGCACACTGGCTCTCTAAGTTAAAATTGAGTTTTTGTGATCAACAGCTTTTGAGGAAAACTGCTTTGTGGTATGTACCAGATTGGGTTGCTTTGGTAACAGTTTGTTGACATGGTTCTGGCTTGCCCACCCTGATTTCTATTGCTCAAGACAAATAACGTGCTGCAGTTAATGCCCACTTGTGCAGACAGAAAGTT
Organism: Neoniphon sammara; assembly: GCA_900302535.1. Classification (NCBI taxonomy): domain Eukaryota; kingdom Metazoa; phylum Chordata; class Actinopteri; order Holocentriformes; family Holocentridae; genus Neoniphon; species Neoniphon sammara. Next base: position 26,412 of record OMKZ01013868.1, read on the forward strand.
TTAACTTAAAAAACAAAAGCTACCATCTCTGTTGATATACGTTGAGTGAAAATGAGTGCCAAGCAATACATGTGTGATGGACTGAGGACATAAACTCTGATAAGCAGCTTTGCATCCTGTAGCCTGGTAGCTGCCCACAGCCTGGCCTGATATCTAAACTCTCCAATTATCTCTGGTACTAATAATTATCTGTTTAGCATTACACAAAGGGCCTCGTATGTAAATGATGGACATAAACAAAAACAATATGCGGACATCTTTACATGTACATTTACACACATTTAGTCTGAGGTGAAAATGCAATTTACAGCATGATTGGAGTTTCTGCTCATTTCCTGCATTCCCTTCTGTTTTATATCAGTGTGCATTGTTTTCCAGTGCTGTTTTCATGTTATGAAATGTGCTATTTCTACCTTCTTCTGACACCAGGAGATTACGAAATTGAAAATTCAAAAAATTGTAAAAATGAACATTTTTAAGACATTTTCATATCTTGAATTTGAATTTTGATTTTCAAGACTTTTTAAGACCTGCAGAATGTATAAACTGTGATATGAAATGATGAACAGTGCTTCTTTCAAAAAGTCCACTGACTGACATTACCGTTGTGATGCTTCTTTGCAAAACGCATCTGTCGGTTTCTCATTCACAGTGATGGATGACCTTTAGTTGTTTTCTATGTCGTTTGGAATTCACTGGGAATGAAAGAGCCCAAAGTCTCTTCAATCATGGTGCATGCATGTAAGAACTGTCTCAATTAACATTAAAGGGATGGGAAATGTAAACAATGAGCAAAATTTCCAATCATGTCTTTTAACTGTTAATACTAAAAAATAAGCCTGTACATTATACCTTTCATTTCTGTCCACTGTAAACCAGAATTTAGAGTGGTGAGGACATATGCAGAGAGTCTGAGTTGATTTATCACAAAAATATGCATCTGGATGGTGTAGCATTTCATAAATCTGAGAATATCTACATTTTTATTCCCACTTGCTTACACAGATTTTGTTGAATCTAAACAAAGATTTAATCATGAGGCAGCAGGTCTCGTTCAAATGCACCAGTGGAAAAAGGACAGGGAGATTTAAACACATTAATTAATTAACTAGACTTACTGGAGGTAAAGAGTCCAGTACTTCTTTGGGATCAAGTCTGCAGCATGTACCAACACTCTCGACGTCTTTGGGTGTATCCCCTTTAGACTTGATTGTGTACTCTTTCACTCTGCGTTTGAAGGCCTCGAGCTCTGTATGGAAGACATCTAAGTAGCCCTCTTGTCCTGCCTTGAAATACACAAGAAAAAAGGAAGAAACGTTAAGAAACACTTGTCAGCAGGGAACAAAGAAATCTGAGCATATCTGGCCTTTGACATATTTCTTGTTAAATAGGAATTTTCACAACAAAAATGGCAAATCCAAATGGAAAAAAGCACTTTTGCCCAGCATTTCCAAGAATGTTATTAATAGTTGGAACAGACTTAAATTCACAACCAAAGCAAAAATAATGGAACAAAATGGAAGACCTTTTCAAGTCTTGAATTTGAAATATGATTTTCAAGACTTTTTAAGGCCTGCAGAAATGGTGTTTAAGATGTGTACTCTTCACCAACATTGTCCTTACTTTGGCTTTATGGAAGAACTGTCTGAAGCAGCCTCTAGGATCCTGCTGGGAATTGGAGGCCATCTCCAGGATGAACTGCATGGCTACAGCTTGGTGGGCCACCTGCTCCATCAGTGCCTCTTTCTACAGGAGACAAAGACTGGGCTGAGAGTGTCTGTATGTCTCAACAGGACAAAGTTTAACCTCACAAATCATAAACTACTTGAGCCAAGCAGAACATAAACCTCAAATCTTCAGATTTTTTTACTTTTCAAAGTAATGTCTCTTCAGTAATAAATGAAAAGGTGTGTATAGTGTTAATTATTTACAAGCTCATGCTCATAAATGTTTGACAATAAATAATGTTAAATTAAACAGTGTTACATAAATATTATGTTTGATGCCACGATGGCAGATGATGTACTTTAATTCTGCATATTAACATTTATATATTGCTTTACTTTCAAATTAGTTTCAAAATGATGTGCAAATTAAGACCCCCATATGGAATTAATAAGGCAGTTGAGCTCATTCCCTTATTTGGAGGTGTACCACTTGTGACTGACCAATTCATTTTGAATTAGAGAAAGAAAAAAAATCAAAAATTGAGCACTGTATGATGTTTATCTGTATGTGGTACAGTGTGGGTGGATGTCTAACCTCATCTAGTATGCATAGAAAAAACATTAAATGCTTTCTAACCCCTTCTTGCTGTAGTCTGAAACACCATAGGATCAGGTAGTTGGCTGTTTCCTCACAGATGAGATGAGGCAAATTTGACAGGAATCGCTGACTGTCATCCCATCTCCGCAACATGCCTGACAAACACACAGAAAGCAAATGAATGCAAAATAGTGACTGTTTCCCCTCGCCTTTACTCCCACAAGAAAGTGGGCTGTAATAATCATACATGATGTCTTGTATGAGACTTTAATCACTTATTTATGAGGATGAAAAATACATTTCCTGATCTTCTCCACTGAAATTTATTTTTTCTGGTTCAACAACAACCTGCAAGTTTTCCAGTGTTTGAATTTCAAAAGATGCCTTTTTTCACTACTGATTATGATCTAAACACACCCTTTCTTACCACTAATTTGACAACCAGCTGTCTCTTAATGTAGCCATTTATTCGGGCATTACATTTACCAAAATGCCTGAGGTCTTCCTCATGCTTCTGAAGAAACGTCTTGCATTTGTCCTGTTCCACTTGTGCAGGTTTATTTTGGACATTGATAATGCTCTGAAAGAAAAAGAGAAGATATTCACTGACTGAATGTTACCACATACTTGATGTAAAGTGGGTTTAAACAGTCAATGAGATACTGCATTAGATTACTCGTACAGTACAGTATTACTTGTACTAATTATATGTGTGCTAAATAAGATGCTGCTAAACAGCATTCACATGCAAGGCTGTTTAGCAGCCAACTTGGCAGAACCTGATACTTGACTTCACCCACCAGCATATGGAAGCAGGCTAACAGTTACGGATGGAAAAAATAAATAAATAAAAAAATAAATTAATTTAAAAAAAGATTATAAGATAACCAGATCTCCACCAAAATCTAATTAACTCATTATCAGGCCAGGGGCTATTTATCCAACAAATTACAGCCAAATCAATTTGTAATTTTTTGAGATATGCTGCAAACAATCCAAAAACAAACCTAAGTGAACAGACAGGGGTGTTAACAACCTGGTGTTTAAGAAATAATTCAATCAAGTGTTTGCCAATATACAGTATATGATGAGCATTAAACCCAACTCCTTCGTCACAATCACAGCTTCCAGTTACCTTGACAAAATGTTAATAGAAAGCTACAAAATCATTACTCAATCACTCAGTTGTGGGAAAAAAATCCCAGTATTTGCAGTTACCTTATCAAAAACGTCCCAACTTCCAACAGCTCCAAGTACAGGGCTGCGACTAGGGTCCTGACTTCCCAGCATGCTCTCCTTGAGCCGCCATTCCTGCTCAGTATGTGTGAGCTCTGTGGGACAGGCCAAAGTCCGGGCACGTTCCTGCTCCAGGGACTCTGAGCCATGGACCCCTAGAGAGCATAGCTGGTCCTGGGCCTCGGCTAACCTCCAGCTGGACACAATGGAGGCCTTCACACAGCGCTGCTGGTTCTGGCATAGAGACTGAATGGCACTATCACTAAGGTGGGATGATGCTGACTGAAGTGGCAGGGAGGGAAAGAGAAGGGAAGGGAGATTGGGAGACAGAGGAAAATGAAACATTAGTGACTCAAGTCAGAACTGAGTAGGCCAGTTATTCCACCTGTGACAACACAAGACAGCGGTGCAGCTCAGGAAGTAGAGCGGTCATCTAGTAACTGGAAGGTTTCTTTTTCGATCCCTCCTCCTCCAGAAAGCATGTCAAAGTGTGTTTGAGCAAGACACTGAACATCCATGTGTGAATGTGAGGCATACATTGTGAAGCACGTGGAGTAGTCAGCACACTAGAAAAAAGTACAATATGAATGCAGTCCATTTTTCCAGTTTACTATCTTTAATATGTCTGTGGATATTCTCATTTATCCAGGTCATCGTTCTCTTTGGGCAAAATTGAGTCATAGGCAACTGGACCTTGTATTTGTCTTAGGAAGACGTTTCGCCTCCTTATCCAAGGGGCTTCATCAGTTCATGCGCATCGGTCTTTCTAGTCCGCACTAGTCAGACTAGTGCGGACTATCTTTAACAAATATATTTACTGAGAAAGATCCAGGCTGTCAACGTTTGTGCAAACCAGGGCAGGAAACTGGTTTTCCTTGCCAT
>OMKZ01013885.1:11673-24494 GCA_900302535.1 Neoniphon sammara
GCTGGACACTGCCAGAGAAACACGGCCAGGGGAGAAGCAATCTGTTCTGTGTGTGTGTGTGTGTGTATGTGTGTGTGTGTGTGTGTGTGTGTGTGTGTGTGTGTGTGAGCAAGAGAGAGACAGAGGCTGTGTTTGTGAGAACAGACAAGGCAGAGCTGGGAGCTAAAGAGAAGCAAAGTGGGGGTAAATATGCAGAAAATGTGCATGTGTGTGTGTGACGCAGGTGTGTGTGGGGACTAAAGACTGGAGGAAAAGGGTAAATATGCGGAAAGCACACACACACACACACACACACACACACACACACTGACGTAAGCCTGTTCATTCATTAATGGGTCACCTCACTTACTCATCCACAATAATAATTGTACAGATTCAGTCTCATTATGTCACTGAACAGGTTAGACTGGTTTCTGTGTCTCGTGAACTGGTTCAACTGGTTTCTGGACTGTTCCTGAACTGATTAGACTCATCTCCATCCTGTGAACCAGCTTGAGAGAATTTCAATTCAAATTGATGGAGCAACACAAACATCAGGGTTCCCACTTTATGTCAAACGTCCCTGACTTTTCCATGACTTCCCATGACTAAAATGCTGGATTTCCATGACCTATATAAACTTAAGATGAGTTCTTTTCCTTGACCAAAATTTTAAACCCACCTCAGATTCAGAAGTCTTATTAAAGCTTATTAATTTGTTTTATTCTGCAGGGAAAGTGAACGCAACATTAACACAATGGAAAGTAAAGTATCGCGTTTGCTGAATAATATGTTACTGATTTTTTTTTAAACTGAGGCTGATAAAATCCCATGATATTCCATGACTTGCCCCAACAATGTATGAAGTGCCATGATTTTCCGTGTCTGGAATACACTTTAAAAGATCCATGGATTTCTAGAAATTCCAGTAGGAACCCTGGAATATGGACGAGATCAGCATGTGGGCTGCAGGTAGGCATTATTCATTTATTTGTTCTCTCTCTCACTCTCTCTCTCTTTCACTCACACACACGCGAGCATGCACACACACACACATGAAAGCTTAACAGGCGGGTGGTACAGACCTGGTAGTGTTGATTCTGTATCAGACTGTCGGCGTGACGCTCCTGGAAAAAAAGAAAATGAAAATTGTTAAATCATGTTTGTGTCTGTCTTTCCACTTCTGTCATCACTGCTCACTGTCGTCTCTCTCCATCTGTCTCTCTCTCTCTCTCTCTCTTCCTGTCTGCCTTCCTCCACCTTTCATCGTGTTTTGCATCCATCCTCCATCTTTCTCTGCATCTGTTCTCTAATTGATTATCCACAGTGTTAGAAAATGATTAATAGCACAAAAACTAAACAAAAGACGGTCGCAAAGCAATTACTTCCGGCTGAAAAAATGACACTTTTACAGCCTAGGCCCTTCACACTGGAGAGTTGTCAAATCCTGAGCTGCAGGTAATAATTTTTCCCCCACTCCAAATGAATGGCTAACATTTTTGGGATAAAACTTCTGCTCTTCATTTGCATTTTAGCCCTTTAGCTCTACGCTCTACGTCCACAATCAAAATCATCTAACCAAGAGAAATGAGCACAAATGGAAGTCGATTGGCTGTAAAGGACTCTTCTCACCTTATTAGATAAATGAATCAATTGAATCAAGTGCAGTGAGGGCGTTTGGGATATTTTTAGCATGCTAGGCCCCATAATCAGAGCCATAAGTCTTGTTATAAATAAATGAAAAAATAAATGATTAAATAACTATAAATCAGTCAATCAATCAATCAATTTTAGACACATTTCCCTGGAATTCAGCAGGACAGATTTGGGATCTTTGGAAACCTTGGGATCTCCACTAGAATTTGAAAAAAAGTTCTGTGGGTTTGAACAAAGCTTGGCTGCGCAGCAATGATGAACCCTCTGATGGGACAGCCAAGAGATGAAGTGCAACAGGACTTTAAAAAACTTGACGCCCCTTTCTCACCCAAATATAAACCAGGAGTCTCCAAAAAAGAACAAAAAAAAAACCAAAAAAAAAAAAACACAGACCAGTTCTGTTGTTTTGCAACATCTTTCAGACCTTCCTCCATGTGGATGAACATGTACGGAAAGAACAAATTCCAATTCCAGGAAATGACTGCTTTAAGCTCTTAGATACCAGTATCATAGGTTTATAAGAGCCCTCTCATACTGATTGAAATTTCCTTCTGAAATGTCCTTCCCTCCTTTTAGTTGATGTTTAAATCCAGACTTTCATACTGTGAGTGAGCAGGTAGAGGCAGACTCCTTCCTGCCCTCGTCTACCTCATCGCTCAACCTGTCTCTGTCTTTTTGTCATTTCATGTGCTGCTGTGAAAGCCCGACACCTGGGACTTCCACGTCTGCTGCATTCAAAAACCGAGAAGAAACGGCAAACAAACATGGACGTTCTGAATCACGCATGAGGATGTTTCCTGTTTTTTAGAAAGTGCTACCATTGCTTTCATAAAAATATGGGAATAGGAATGAGATTGTATCCATGTAATTATGTAAATCTTTAATTATAAAGCACCTTTTCAAAAGAGAAAGAGTAATGCAGAATGTAGGTACAAAAGGTACTCTAAAATGATAAAATGAAACAAAAACAATGCACATTACAATAGCTGCTACTAGTTTCTTCACAAGAACTCAGAGGAAGAAAAGTGCATCAGGTGTAGAGGAAGCAGATTTTACATTTTCTCAGACTTTCTGACTTCATTATCTGACTTTGAACCACAACTGATATGTTTGATAGCACCTGAATGCAGCGTTTCTCTTCATTTGCTTTCTTTCATTTGCCTCCCTCCTCCTCTGTCTCTACAATATCCATTTACTTCATCTCCTTCAGTCTCTCTCTCTCTCTCACTCACACACACACACACACACACACACGCACACACAGTCTCATCCTTACTGTATCTTTTCCACTTCATTTATTTCTCTCTAACTTTCTCCCCATTTTGCTCTTTTCTCCGAAATTCAATTTAATTCAGTTTTCATTAAGCTTTACTGCGCTCGCGCTCTGTCTTTGTTTCTCTCTCTTTCATCATGTTTTATACTCATCGACTTCAGTCTCTCCATCTCTCTTTCACTGCGTCTCTCTACCTGCAACTATTAGCAAGCGACCTCACACATGCACAATCATCTTCTTACTTGCTATCAACACTTTCTCTCTCTCTCTCTCTCTCTCTCACACACACACACACACACACACACACACAAACCTACATTTCTCCTCCCTGCATCTTCCTGTATCAGTATAGTCTCTCTCTCTCTCCTTCTCTCTTCACAGCTATCATTCCCTCTCCATATCTCATGCTGTTTTTCACTTATCCTGTCAACACACACACACACACACACACACATACACACACCCTCTCCCTCTCTCCCTTGATCAGATCTCTGCAGTGCTGTGTGGCTCTGTGAACCTATGTGGGCTGGTTGGCTTATATAACTCAGCTGACTTCAACTGAGGTGAACATGCCAGCTGTACTCTCTCTCTCTCTCTCTCTCTCTCTCTCTCTCTCTCTCTCTCTGTGTGTGTGTATGTGTGTGTGTAGGGGAGAGAAAGTGGGCTGTGTGTGTGTGTGAGAGAGAGAGTGAGGAAGCGAGAAAGGCTTTTGCATTCTGCATCAGAGTTTTTCTGCAGATGATTGGGTGGTTAAATCTGACTGCTCATCAGTGCATGTAGTTCACAGATGTAACGTGTGTGTGTTTGCACATGTGAACTCATGCTAGAACGCTTCTGTTGTATTTATAATATGTACATATCAATGCGCTCCTGCACTGCGCCTCTCCACTGATGTGAGATCCTGCCATGTGCGTCACCCCGCGTTCAAACTGCCAGCGACTCGGCTGATTTGGTGCTCAATTCAGTTCAGCAGTCACGTGGTGCGGCTGAGTCCCGTCCGGTTCTGGAAGCACACTGGCCCGGTCATTTGTCCCACAGGGATTCATCATCATCATCATCATCATCATCATCATCATCGTCAATTAAAGAGTTTTAGGGCTTCAACCAATCCAACAAGGTACGACATGAATGACTACCTTACAAAAAATGATTCAAAGCAAAAGAAAGATATTTGAAAAAAGACAGAAAAAGCAAAGGTACACGACTGTGTGTGTGACGGATTTTACGAGGAATGAACTACATGTCCCATCAAGCATTGCTGTGGTCGCACCTCTCATCTGAAATTACATTTTGTCTTTAGCGATTATAGTGACTTCTTGTGTTGTGTCAGTTATCATTTTAGTATTCCTGAAATGACCTGAATCTTCAGTGACTCTGTTTTAAGTATGGCTGCCTCCAGTGATGACATCATTCAGCAATCCTAAACTACCCCACAATGTGAAATAACTAACATTATCATGTTCACAAACTAAAAGTTTGGCCTAATGGTGGGGCTAGAGGAAAGGCCATGCATGGGTTCACTAAAATCAGTGAGGTTCTTCTTCAAAGGTTCATGAATGTGCACAGAAAATTTGAAAAGATGAAAAAAAGAGAAGGAATTTGAGTTGTCACGTTCACAGCCAAGATCTGTAGTGGTGGACAGGGCAAATCTATGATATCCCCTACCTGTCATTTCGGGGAGATTAAAAAAAAAAACAAACAAAAAAAAACAATAAACCAAAAAAACAAAAACACTATAGCTCAGTAAAATTGCCTCAGAGTGTACCATCAATCCCGATGATGGATGTGACCATTTCCCAAGCATTTTTTTTATTTTCATTCCTGTAGTCTCTCAAATAGAAGTAATAGAGACTTGAGAAACTTTTAATGGCTGGAATCAACTTCTCGTCCATTTTGCGCTCACCAGGCAGATTGTTCATGAAACTGAATCACATCTGAAGGGAAATAAGGGGAGCGCAGAAATCTAATTGGTGATCGACTGCGAGTCGATTGCTCTGCTGTGTAGGAAATTAATGGGCTTCTGCTGACATGCTGGTCGTGTTGCTTGCGGTGTGAACGCGGGGTCAGTAGATAATGTACTATGCAACTTTGTCCTCATCCGTGAGTAAAGTCATACCTGGCGGATGTGAGCATAACCCTTTTACCAGGTTCAGATTTCTGCTCAGTCTTTCTATTTACTCCTTGTGAACACCTTGGTTTGATTCAGCTTTCTAAATGTGTGAACTGACCTAATTATTACCCAAAATAATACACAAATCTGCACAGACCCAAATTATTAAGGGGAAAATGCTTTCCTTTCAACTCATGTAAACGCTTTAAACGATCACAATGAAATGTCATCTTAATATTATTATTCACAGCAAAGGGAACACTGTGTGCATGTAGACCCAGTGAGTCCCCCGATGTTAACATAAACATCAATATTCAACATATGGCCCCTTCGCCTGGGCAAAATCCTGCAGACCTTGTTTGCATGAGGATTCAACAACAGGCATATAGATATGCCAGCATATTAGGCTACGCATGAATAAATAAAAAGTTTGCATGCATTTATTGCTTGTTTTTGCTTTTGCTAACTTTCAGAGTTCTGTCTACTGATGCTGTTTTCTCAGTGTAGAAAAGTAGGGCAGTGGGGAAGCTTTGTGGTCGGTTAGTGCCAGTCCCGTTAATGTCATAAGTAACCCGGCAACGACCTGCTTGTTGTAGTGTCCTTGAGCAAGACACTGGCCCTTCTCACTCAGTGCATTTTGCTTTGGATAATAAATGTCCAAATGACAGGTCGGTGTTGTGAGGCATCTTTTTTTCCTGTGTTCCTTACTTACCGTGAACTCCCTCAGGTTTTCACACTTGTGCGGGTCGTCCCCAGGCGGCTGGCCTCTCCTGCAGAGCTTGTTGTGGAGCCACATGAGCAGGTACCAGACGGACTTGGGACTGGGGATGATGTTGAACGGCGGCGGCAGCGTCCCGCCCTCGTCGAAGTAACTCATCCACAGCTTGGTGCGGGCAAACTTCCATTCGATGTCAGCGTGGTCCTGTAGGGTGGGAAAAAGACAGGGCGAGGAGGACGAGGAGGGACAGAGTGGGGAGTTTATATATTAATTAATGAGTAAATTAGAAACAGAAAGAACGGAAAAACCCTCTTCCTCTTATGTTTAGATATTTACCTCTTATCTTAGCACTGCTCTCTATCGTGATTACTGTAAAGTCACAGGAATCAGACTGACGTTTTAGTTATACCAACATTTCTTGGCGGCAGAAATGATCTCAGTAAAAAAAAAAAAAAAAAAAAAAAAAAAAAAAACTTTATTTGATTCATTCATGACCACATCAGTCATGATCTTGGACGTTCAGCATGGATAGCTAGCTCACCCAGCTTAAACAGCTGTAACACTGTATGGCTATAATGACCCTGGAAGGTAAAATCCATAGACTTCATAGATGGTTGCACCTGCTTGTTTTTCTGCTACATGCTGACCTGAACCTTCCGCCTATTCTGTGATCTGAACATGTGGCCCACTGTGTTGCTCTGAACATGAGTGTCTGGCAAATGAATAATTCACTAATTCCTCCGTGTTCATTCAGCAGCGGTGCGTCACCACTGCTACAAAACAGCTGGAGAACGTGTTTAATTAAAATATTCATAAAATTCAGACTGTTTTTTCCCTCTAAAACACAAATGGAGACAAAAATAGGGATGGATGTGGAGGGAAAAACAAAACACTAAAAAAAAATATCCCTGAGCACCACAGCTGCAGGGAAAGGTCAAGGTTTGCTGTTTTACACTTCGCTGTAATATTCAGTGTTTACTCACTGCGATGAGCTGGTAGGAGTTGTTCATCATGGCTATCAGCATGTTGAGCAGAACCACCAGTGAGATGACGTTGTACGTCCCGAACATGGTCGCCCCGACAAACTCTGTGAACTCGTGGCGGGCCTTGACAGTGGTGACGTACAAGTTTAACAGACCAAACACCGACCAGAACAGAGACTGCAGAGTCTCAAATAACCTGAGGAGAGAGAGAGAGGGGGAGAGAGAGAAGGGATAGAAAGGGAGAGAGAGAGAGAAAGTTGGATGGAGAAGCATGGAAGGTGTGAGGGAGAGAAAAAATTTGTAAAAGGATTATTTGTAAAGGATTTTTCTAAAAGCACTACAAAGAGCTTTGCAGACAATAAAACACTAACAAATAAAATGGATAATACTATCGACCAAAAAAAGTGAGACATGAATTATGCATCGTGCTCTACAGCAGAACAACAGGAGTATAATACGGGAAAGAAATATGTAAAAAAGCCTTTTATCTGACAGGCTGCCTGTAACACTGTTTTGTGAGAAGTGATTTAAAAGTTGGCAGTGGTTTTGCTGCTCTAAGCTCCTCAGGCTTGGCGTCCCGCACAGCCAAGGCTCAATCGCCTTTCTTACGGTTCATTCACTTCAAAAAACACAATTTGGAGCGATTTATTTGAACTCTGGAGTGCTTCCTCTTTCAGTTCGGCCTGTTTGGCCAAGTGCAACTAATGTCATTCGAATTTGGGTGGGATCGAACAACGACACTTAAAAATGCAAGTCTCAGTCCTCCATCAAGAGAATGGTGGTGCTGTTCATTAGGAATGGGAATACAATCTGAACAACTGCAGGAAATAACGCCAAAGTGCAGCTTTGTGGGTACAATGAGGCGGATATTGCTTTGATAACTAGCAGTTCCTCATGTTTGGAGAGTTAAACATGGCTGGCTGTGATCAACACCTTTATCTACTTATCAATATAGGGGTATTCCAAACATTTACCACCTTACTTATTATCCTGTTCTTGAAAAATGAAACATAAAACACCCACTGTCTGGACTGTCTGGTGATCAGTGTTCCTGCAATTCTGATACTAATCTTGGAAAGACAGCATTCAGATATTTGTTTAGAAAAATTTACAGCGCAGACTGAAACTTAACATATCAAATAATTAAATAATCAATTTAAAAACTGGCTTGAGGTATTATTGATTTTAGATGTGACTATTTTATATGAAATGCTTGTATTTTTATTCCTTGTTTATATGGGCACTTGATATTTTAGAATTTGTTTGTGCATCATTTCATGAATTTTATGCTTTTTATTAATTTTATGTTATTATTATGTTATTATTTAAATTTTGTCATTTTATTATTATCTTATTATGTTATTTTATTATGCACTCGCTTGCAAATCCCAATGTGATTTCCTGATTAAAGAAACATTATGTATACAACCAAATGAAAATGAGGGTAAGCTGCCTGTGAGTCTAAGTGACTTGTTTACAAACCCGGTTTGCTTGTAATCGATCAGTGTGAACCTGAGCAAAGCAAATTTAAAAATGCAGCACAGCAAACTTTTCCACTCTGGCCCAAACCACAGAGAGCAAACTGTAGGTGTGACTGCAGTCTTGGCAGTAGCACAGAGGTCAGAGACGCTGGTGTGTGACTGGAGGGTTGCCAGGCTGAATGCTCCATTTAGGAGATACTTTGTGGGAAAAGTGAACAACTGAAGCTCCCCCCTCGGCTACTGTCAACATGCCCTTGGGCAACCCACTTAACCTCCAGCCTCTCCAGTGGACCTGCACAGCGGGCGACCCTCGCAGACTCAAACTGAACTGTGCAGTTTCCTGGTGTAACCGTGCGTTAAAGCATATGAATGTGAGACAGGGCGCAAATAGGGTTAAAATGATCTGCTTTTGTTTCAGGAATGTTTTTTTTTTTTTTTTTTCATGGTGCTGCTGAGTATCCGTGCTCCATTCCCAGGGCGAACAGATGTTAAATAAAAAATGAACATCTTAAGAGGTTGCTGCCTCAGGGTGTCAGGCTGGGCCGCGGCTGTTAATGTACACACGGGGTCATGAATGCACCACCTCCTGTCCGTAGGCCCCTGAGTGCACAGTCTGTTGGACCTGCTGTCACATCAGCCAGACTGGAAAGACACACATGAGGAATGCGACTCACGGGAGGAATACAGTTCACTGATATTGTTTGCGTCCTTTATAACCTCTCTGCTCTGTTACAGATCGCTGGATCTTTAACACAAGTCGCCACTGGTTCCTCTGGGACTCTGAATTTGTTCGAGTCTTTTAGCTTAGTTTTTGTACTCAGTGCCATAAGCTTAAGATCTAAGTGCTATAAGTTTATTAGTGCAGACCTTGTAATTGAGACAATACAATATGATGTAACTATGTCTTTGTGCTTCTGTGGGTGATTTTTAGATGGGAAAAATGAACAGGGTTGCACATAAACTTACCGCGCATAACAAAAGAGTAGTAGTAGAGAGATTTATGTAAGTAAAAATGTGCTATGTTTGAAATGTGACAAACAGAGACAGTGACACAGATAATATGTACAGAAAGTGCCTTGTTGTTTTGTCAAGCTTGCACTACAATCATATAACTTTCTTCTCTGCATTTGGGTCAACGTTACTATATGAGACCTTGTTGAGCCTTAAAAATAATAAGGAAAATGTCATAAAATCAAAGTATCGGTTCATGTTGCCCCAAGTGGCTTCGGGCACGCAACAGTTCAGCCGGAAAAAAAACAATAAACAGCAGGCAGGCAACAAATTTTAAAAAACATAACAGAACATGCCAAATTGCTAATAGATAATTTTCTTAGTAATGGCAGCCTTAATGGTGCTGAACCAAAACCACTTTGCACCCATCTTGCGCTAAAGGTTACAAATCAAAATGTGCATCCAGATTATAAAAGTAACATCTAAAACAGCTGCGAAAGGGGAGAGAGAGAGAGAGAGAGAGCATACAAGGAGGCAGCAAAAAAATGAGCTCTTACATGAATGAACAATTTTATTACTCATGCACCAAAAAGGCAAAAAAAAAATCTCAAATTAAAGTAGAGGATTTGGGGAGAGAAAGATATATGGGGCCAGGGAAACAAAAGCTGAGGGAGTAAGCGGCTTTTCATTTTCTTAAATGAAACATCTCACAATAAAGCAGAGGAAGAAGGTAACTCAAATCTCCTTAAAAACTCACCGACTCCCACGCCAAACCATACTCACACAGAGATGATAATAAAACTGAAAACAACAGTATCTACGGTGCATGAAGCCCTTATGAGCAGAGAGGGATGAAAACGTCAGAGAGGGCAAGACGAAGGAGAGAGGGGACGAGGTTCCTCTGACAATCTTTGGCGTTTCTAATTGAAACATCTCATAAAAACCAGCACAAAATACTTCTGCAACCACAAAACCAGCATCTGATCACAATCTGATTCTAATGAAACCACACAGAAAGACAAATAGGTCCAAAGGAGGATCAAAGTTATTGTGAAGTGGGTTATATATAGTAGTGGCTTAAGAATGGCATTACTCACTTCACGTCATTTTTTTAACACATTCATGTGTCTAATATGAGACATAACACATTAAATATTACTTGTCGACAAGCCATTTTATTGATGCCGCATATTAACATGTGCTGCATTGAAAAGGAACACCAGTGTGTGTGTTCGTGTGTGTGTGTGTGTGCTGTCCCAAGCTAGACACAGCTGATGCAAATGATGATGCAAGTAAAAGTAATAATCCACATGTGAATGAATGTCTGTTTTGCTGCTCTCTGTCACTGACTGATTCAGCCTATGTGCAGATAAATCTTTTCCATCTGCTGTTCTAAACTCGCAGTGTCTTGCAGCTCTTTGCTGCTACACAGGAAGTGCTGCATTAAAGGTTTCCTGGTTTGTTTCCAGGAACATGCACAGAAGGAAGGGAGAATACATCGAGTAGCACGTGAGTACAAATTGGTGCCAAGTGTGGAAAAATCAGGTGCAGTTGTCATTGTTTTGAATGGGTTTGCCACTCCTCTGTTTATGCCTTATTTAACAGGTTAGAGCCCAAGCCAAATGTCAGATTTATGAGTAATTTTTTAGCTCATATTTGATTTTTGGGATTGTATATTTTACATTTATATGTTGCTAAGGTTAGCATTGTTTTGTTCATTTTAGCTAATGACAACTCAGACTGTCTGGGTTTATGCAGCTGCTGGACAGACCCCTGAGGTTTTGAGCCCCGTCCACTGAAAACAGCGATCTGCACTGTGTAAAGTGTGTTTTGTTATACAGTTGAATCTCTGTCCTGTCAAAGTTCAAACAGCAGAGGTAAAGTTGTTTATAGGGGGCTATATTAGTGACACCAAAGTCTGGCACCAAATTTGGAACGCTGCCGCCATGATGTAATGTTCCTTCCTTCTTTATACATTTGTTTGGAATAAACAGAAGAAGAAAAACTGGGGAGTTAGCATTGCCCAATTCCAGTTCACCAAGACACGCTCAAGTTCAGGCTTTCATCCAGTGTGCCCTGATGACAACAAGATGACAGACACTCAGGCGCTTTGATGATGTCACACAGAAATGCTGAACATAACGGTACCATTACAGAGAAGCACTGTGTCCTGCTGCTGCTGAATGCTTGGTCCCTGTAAAAAAGTCTTTGTTTTCTGCCTGAGCTTTAATAAAATTCACTGTGCGCTCACAAGTCCTGTTGCTGTTTGAGCAAGTTGATAGTTGATAAATGATGACACAAGTTGTTCTTAAATTACAATCAGTTTTGATGAGAGCAGGGTGATTTGATAAAAGTATTGCTTTTCCATTTTCACAGTCATTTTTATCGCTTATCAACTCTGATTTTTATCTGTTATCTGTTCAAAAGGCTGAACTCACACTGAAATAGTTTCTTGCTTGACATGAAGCTTCTTCGTTTTGTTCTGCTATGTGAAACACAGGGAACAGCTACCATAACGTCATGGAAGCAATGCATTATGGGATGTATACGTGGGACAACACCACCTCTGGGAGGTATCAGCAGAAGTGTGAATTAAGAGCATATTGAGAAAGCTTGTAGGTGTAATTTTTTTTTTAATTGGGACACACTGCATTGAAGACTGCTATAGTTTTCTAAAACAGTATAAAATGATTAAACATAAGACAAATAATACCTAAAAAGGGATAAATAAGGAATAAAATGCATAAGGATAAAACAAAAAACAGCAGCTAAGAGCAGGTCTTGATGTTAGAAATAGGTTTTAAGACGCAATTTGATAAAAACATATAACAGAAAAAGCAATGTCAGAGAAAGAAACTCAAACTCCCTCTACCAAAAAATCCAAGTCCCGCCCACACAGTTTGATTGACAGTTGATCTCTGGGAAGTGCAGAGCGGAGACAACACAGCGTTGAGTGCTTAGCAACAAAGATGGAGACAAAATAAAAATAAAAAAAAAACAAAAACAAGATACCTCAGCACTGTGTAACACTTCCAGGCTTTAGCGGCTCAATTCCCACTTGGGGCATCACTGCTAAAACTGTGTGTTTCTGCAAGGCAATCTGGATCAAAGTGTCTGCAAACTGGCATAATGTTAAAAAAAAATACAACATCAGCGGCTGGAATAAGCAGCAGCTGTAAATAACAGTGTGAGGAAAAGCAGGGGAGAAGACAGGAGGAAAAAAGAAAGTGAAAAAAGAGGGGAGGAGGAAAGGAGGTAGAGGAGAGATCATTTAGAGCACAGAGGGATTTTTTTTTATAGCTGCAGACAACACATCAGTATTCAGAAGGAAAACAACACAGCATTTCCATTTCTCACTTCCCCCTTTTGCTCCCCCCATCTTTCTCTCCCTCCCTTCCTCCCTCCTTTCCCTTTTCCATCCTTCTCTACCTCCCTTCCTCTATTTCCTTTCTTCTGCATTTCCATCCTTTTCTCCTTCCCTTTCTTTGGTTTTCCATCCCTCTCTCCCTCCCTTGCTTCCTCCCTCCTTTCTTTTGTTTCTCCATTCCTCTCTCCCTCCTTTCTCCCCTCTTCCTTTCCCATTTCTTCCTCCCTTCACCTTACCTTCATCCCTCCTTCTGTTTCTTCCTCCGTTCTTCCTTCCCTCCCTTCCTCTCCCTCCCCCTTTTTT
>OMKZ01013885.1:26751-42106 GCA_900302535.1 Neoniphon sammara
GACACTCATATTCCCATCTTATGTCAAATGTAAAATTCCCTGACTTTTCCATGACTTTCCATGATTAAAATGTTGAATTTCCAAACCTATATAAACCTAACATGACATTTTTTTCCTTTTTTTCCTAAATTAAAATAACTTTTTCAGAATATTTTAATCAAACTTTTGATACTTTTGATACTGATCTACTCAATAATATTACATGTCATTTCTTTAAGTTACCATTCATCACATTTTTTTACAGTATTTGTGAAAAACTAGTTACTGATTTTAGGCTGACAAAATTCCAGGATATTTCATGACTTATCCCAAGAATTTATTCTGTTCCCTGACTTTCCCTGCCTGGAATAGACTTTTCAAAATTCCATGACTTTCCAGAAATTCCTTGATCATTGGAAACCTTGTATTCAAACATACTGTATGTAGCAGCTGTCGAAGTACAGCTGCAGTCTTCCTCTAGTGCCTTGCTCGACGTCAGTTCAGTAGTCGTTTTTGAGGTGCAGGACTGTGTTACTGACTCACACTTCATTTCCCCAGATTAAATGGAATTAAAACTGGCAAGCTTAAAGGGCAGTGAAGTCCTTTGTGACCTTTAGGAGCTGCAGCGACACTGACAGGACTAATCGCCTGCTTATTCTCAGTGAACTCCTGGACCAGAAATTCAATAAATGTCTTAAATGACAACATTTCTGCTAAAGGAACAGTTCACCAAAAATATAAAGATATATCTTTATTATATACAAAAAAAAAAGTTATTTTCCCACGAAGCCCTAATGCAATTTATAGCTCCATAGAAACTCTTCACCCTTGGAGGCTGTGGATTATTTCAGGTATCTGTGACATTTTTTGGGAACGAGCTGCAGCTGCTGAGTTTTTCCACTTTATCTGTGAACTGACCACTTCATGGTCGATTCACAGCTGCATCAGCGATATGAGAGATTTTGAGGAAAATGACATCTGCGGTAAATTATACTAATTAATATTTTGAGGGCTCTTCTCTGTATTTATATTTTTCACTGCTGCGTCCCATGTTATCCAGCTGTAACAATCGAAGAAGTTAATGTACGTCTTGCTGTCTAGCTACATGTGAACACATGGGCGCTGTCACCGGCTCTGCTTATTCACTCTACTGCACATTCTGCTGCCTTCTCATGTGACATATTTTCAATGTTGGTGCCTTTAGTGGCTTCAAAATGTGCCCATTCAAATTAATCACATTGCAATGGATGTTGGATATTGCAAACATCCAACATCGAGTCTCTCCTTCAAACTCTAGCTGGTCTGAATCTTAGGTTACCAGAGTCACAAGCTAGCAAAAAGTGCAAGCAAAAAATCTTCTAATTAACTTTCAGGTTTATTGAATCCTAAATTTACAGACTGACTCAAAGTGTTCTCTGACCAGATTTCTATATTATAGTACTAATAAAAGTGACACATCCTTGATTTGTATTGTATCTTTTAATACCCATCTAGATGCCATCTAAAACCTTACCAATATAGTGTCATTTGCTGCTCCATACAAGTGTAACAGGTCTGGTGGAACTACTTTATTTCTTTAGATGCAGCAGGTCCCGTCAGCGCTGTATGTTTGCTTGCACACTTTGTACGTGAAGCGTAGTGATATAGAAAGGAGTTTCACCAGTTAGCAAACAAGAGGGCTGGAAAAGAGCGTTGATAATGAATCCCAAACAAACGTGTTATTCTGCATTCTTCAAAACACTGTTTCAGTTTGAGTCGCCTCTCAAAATCGTGTTGTTTGCCGAGTCAGATCAACTTCAATCATTTTGGAGAAGAATACTCAGGTCAAACATGGAGGATCTATTCACTCGTACAGAGGAGCAAATACCCCTATATGGATAGAACCCCAACTATCACTTCAAGGTTGATGTTAGTGTTAAATTTAGGTAACTAAAGGTAAATGTTAATATATCCCTTTCTATTAATTTCATCAGTATGACTATGGTTTTATGAGATTGTGCTGATAGTCTGATGAAGAGACAGAGGTTACTGGGGCTCCTCGTCATGAATTCATCCTGCGTTCCATCCAGCATTAAAGCCAGAGAGGAATCTCGCCTGTGCAGCACCAGCGGCGGCTATCTCCATTAATTTGTCGATGATAGAGAGTCCAACACCTTTTACCTTTGATAAAAAGAGAGACAATTTAAAGTTGAGAGGGTGATTTTTTGGTTTGGCATCTGTTCTCCTCACAGTCGTATCATTGTCTGGAGCGCTTTACTGTAATGGTCTCGATCGCTAATCAATAAGGCTATTATCTAAAGCAAACCACAAGCCTCATCAATATTCAGCCTGCAGACTGGGCTTGGCTGTCGCTCTGCCGCTCTCAGCAAAGATACACTGGATACGTGTGTGTGTGTGTGTGTGTGTGTGGCAGGTAAAATTTGCAAATGGGAAATGTGCGTCAGAGTTTAGCTTACGCCAGTCGCAAAGTTTAAATTATGGCTTATGTGGCACCTCTGCAACACACACACACACACACACACACACACACACACACACACACACACACATTCATATTCTTCACGCCTCACAGTCACTATTCTACCTCATGCATATACAACAAAAACCAGGCTCACATTCACAGCCGTGCCAAAAATCTTTTCCATATCATTATCGAGCCCAACGACGCATAGGAGGACGGTTTGTGTACGGGAGAGTTTGAGTTATGACCTCTGCGCTACCCTGAGACACATAAACACATGGATATACGGTCGGGAATGACGTCGGAGAAATAGCATTGCTCTCTTTATTACTCACTAACTTTCTCTTCCACACACACACGTACGCATGGAGGTACTTATGCCGCCTCCATTTGATTGATAATAACCCGACAAAGTCACATCAGATATAACCACACATGCCAACACTGAAATAAGGAGATTTTTCAGCCTTATTTTCTGCATACTGGTTGACTTTCCATGCGTATTTCTATGAATATACAAAAAACATTGTCATCTTTAAACTTCTTGTATAAACATTATGAAACTGGTTCAATAATCTTAATTTAGTGAAACATAATTTCAAAGAAAAACCTTAACTGGTGCTCATAAGACTGACCTGACATTGTCATAACTGTGACGTGATAGCTGTTGTTAATGAATATTTATGACTGGTGTCATTACGTGTCATTTGGTCAATTATGCCACCTCCCTACAGAGCTGACATTTGTCTTTGTCAGGACAACTTGACATTAGCCGAGACAATGTCAGATTTGCAGAGAAAGTGACATAACTGACCAAGTTCATTCATAAAATTCAGTATATATTCATTAATGTTCATGCCAGCTATCATGTCAAGGTTAGCTGTTAGTTAGAGTTATGTTAGTCTTAACAGTGCAACTCTGAATAAAGTGTAACTCATTTCACTATTTAGGCCTTACATAATGAAAAACAAAGGAATTCATCTCATACATGCCTACAATGATTTAAAATTACAAAATTCTCATACTACACAAAAAAGCAGCTAAACAAACAAACAAACAAACAAACAAACCAAAAGTTGCTTCTTCACTAATGTCTAAGACCTGTCTGGATCTCACTGCTTTCACTTACCAGGATCTTAAACATCCAGTTGGCAGAAAGGATTTAGACAGTAACACACACACACACACACACACACACACACACACAGATGTACACACACAAATACACACAGACTACGCGAAGCTCGAAACTCTTTTCCCTCTCCAATATAGATTTCACAAATGTGTGTAGAGTGTCGGGACGCTCCAACAAAACTACATAAACCTTTGTGGGGAATCAAAGTATCAAAGTGCTGCTGTAGTTTCATTTTTCTTTTCTGAAGTTTCACTCACTTGCAAACTGTTTCACACTCACAAACACACACACACACACACACACACACACTCACGTTGAGAAGGCATTATTCTGCTTCTCACAGCGGATGCCCTTGCAGTTGTTGGGCTCATCCGAGGCGTTCGTCTCGTAGTAGAAATACAGCTGGTTCAGACCGTTTGCAAACGCCAGCAGGACCTAGAAAGGACACACACAAACACACACACACACACACACACACACACACACACACACACACAGTCACAAAATCTGAAATTCCCATTTCCCATGCAGGTTTCCAGCTATTATGATAGTGAATATTTAGTCCAGGGTGCCGAGTTTTAATTGCTAACAATGTCAAAATGTTGCAAAATTTGTGAAACATCTGAAATCTCTGTTTTACAAATAGAAGCACCGCAAACTGTCTTATGCCGTAGCAGATAGAACAGTGCAGTGAAACCAGGACAACAGGCAAAACATAACAGGACCGTTTCCATGATTTTGTTAGAAAAATAATAATAAATAATAAAGTAAAATAAAATAAAATGGGCAGAATGAGAATAATAATCTAAACCGCAGACTCTACAGAGCAGAATTTTTAACACAGCTGGCATGTCCTGCTTTGTTTTTTGAAGTCCTAGTTTTGCCCCAGAGCTTAATTGCATTTTAATATTGTACACTCAGAAGTAATGATAGATGAGCCCCACATTTTATCTTACTGTTAGTTATATGCCTGTATATTGAAAGCAGTCTGACAACATAGCTGATGCGATTCAGTGAATAAGGCCACATTCCTATTCTCTTTGAATGGCCAGCCAGGCTGTTGGCCCACATCTCCACCGGGGAATTTATTTAATAACACAATGTTCCCACTGTGTCCTGCAGCCTGCTATTCTGAGTATGATTGGCTCTCACATTGTCTGTTTACCACACTCAAACTCTCCTCTCAGAGACAATAGTGTTGGAATCACATGGCCTTTAGGTGGGGAAAAAAAATCACCAGAGTTTTACTGAGCTGCAACAGTGACAGTTTGGAGAAACGGTGTGTGAGTGATGGTCCGTTTCTTTTCCATCTGCATAAAAATGGAATAAGACACTTCCCATAAACTGTAGAAATTACGTTACAGAAATTACACTTGCTACAGACAATAGAAACTACAATTTTTCTCTCCGAGTTTTTAAACTAATTATGCAAAGAGACTCCCCGGGAAAGTTCTAAATCAGGGTTCTATTAAAAAAAAAAAAGAAAGAAAGAAAGAGAGAAAGAAAACTTATGTGGGCTTCACACAATTCTTCTTCGGTCTGGCTGCTTTGTAATAAATGTTTAAGCCTGGTTGTGGGCATGCAACTGCAAACCCTCTGTTGCCCTACTCCCCTTCATCATACTGTGACAAACTCCCAAGACACTGGCTTCACATAAGGTTTCACTTTCTTCTGGTTTAATCTATTTGATCCTAACATCAAGTTAACATAATTATCAAACATCCTGAAATCACATTATGCGTTATGAGCGAAATCTAGGTCAAGTTTAGTCAGTTGTACTTGACTGATGTGAAAACCCAGTAAAATCCAGTACAACCCAAGACTCTACACGAGAGTGATTCAAAGGCCTCTTTGTGACCCACCCTGTGTACGTCCTCTCCTCTTATTGGATAATTACATTAGACAGCCGAAATGGAACAAATAGCACAGAGAGAGAGGGGGAGAGTCTGTACAGGTAAGATCCCAGTCAATTCAACCTACTGGAAACTTCTGAGAACATCTAGTCTGTCTCTCCTCACTGGGAAAAAAATACAAGTTTATGGATCACAAGTAAATTGTTGACAGTTTGAAGTCTTGCTTTAACAGGATTTCTAATAGTTGTGTATGCTCTACATACCTGGAGAAGTGATGTCTATAAACTGTATAGTCAAAGCCATGTGACTGCTGCAATACAACACCGCCTTTACTATTAGTTTAATTAAGACAGCTTGTAAACATCCAGAGCCATCTCAGCATTAGCTGCATGGCTACCCAAAGTGACCTTCTCTAAATAGACAATCTTGCAAACATGTGAATGTGTTAACATTTGACAATGTCCACTCCGAAGATCCAGCTTGTCCGCTCTGTCACTTCTGATCCTCCAAGGGACTAAGAGCTCCATTATTCCATCAATTAAACAAATGTGCAATTAAACAAAAGAAATGATAACTTGGATAATGACAGTAATTAGCTTCAGTTTTTAATTTGACACAGACGTTGCCAATGTAAATCAATGTTTGTTTGCTAGTAATCCAAAACTTTAGCCTACATCTGATCGCACTACAACATTTCAACCTTTACAAATGAGATCACAGCTCTTCACAACAACCATTCCTCCCTGTGGTGAATCTTCAGTAAATAATGTGATTAGAGTGGTAAACTTTAAATAGAGTATCACGATTCCTGCCTTGACTCAATTATGCAGTACTCTGTAGCCATGAATGAGCTGTGGGGGAAGCAGGGTTTTTCTCATTTTCTTGATTAATTTTCCAGTTATTTGTCTATTTATAAAATCCCTTATGTCATTTATCATTTTCAGTAAAAGACATGAGGCAGGTTAATTTTACTTTCCCATGCCATCTCCCAAAAATCTATAGTTCCCAAAAGGAAGCTTATTGACATTTACCCCCTCCCAAACTGCATCATGTACCTACACATTGTAAGTTCATGCTCACTCTCTCATCCTCTCTCTCTCACCTCGGTATCTTTGTCGGCCTGGTCTCTCATGCTGATAAAAGCCTGTAACTCTCTGTCTGATTCTGGCCTCATGGCAGGGGCATTAGGTCTGTTTCTGGTGGCCCATGGGTCTAACGCAGTCCTCTGGATCTGCTGGACGCTCCAGGGGTTGCTCCTCAGAGGCTGTGGACCAAAAAGGCTCTCCTCACCTGGGTCACTGTCACTGGACTCACTGGATAGCAGCTCTGGTAGCCTGGGAGTCCTGGTGGGCTGCATACTGGAGTAAAGAGGGAGAGATCCAGAGCAATATAATTGGATCTTGTAGTTCATCAAGTTCTGTTTCTTTTCTACTCAAAAAAATTAAGATCTATAGCATAACTTGCAGGAAAGAAGCAAATAGCAGGAAAGAAGTTTGTCTTACTGTAAAATAGCCTTCTTCTCTTCTCTGTTGTGTTGCAGATGGTAACGACAGCAGCAGATGCTATACACAGCACCCATTGGCCCTTCCCAAAAGCTCTCAACAACGGGTGTCACTCATTCCCAAGACAATCCAAAACAATTGCACGTCCTGCCACAGGTTTTTCTCCCAGTTTCAGGCTGCTCCGCTAGAAATCTAAAGATTTACAAACTGAAAAGCCCTCATTTGCAAATGTTCTCGATTAGAGGCAATATGATGTGCATGCCCCTTCTGTCTGCCCATCCTGCCCCGAGTAAGAGGCGACAGTCAATTACATTATCCACGTGAGGCAGTAAAGGGGACGACAACAACACACACAGGACAGTTGGGGGATGAATGGCACATTTATTCAGCAGCTCCTGATGGTGCAGAATGCAGTGTGAGAGACATAGCTTTCTAGCTCCGTCTCTGTCGTATGCTCACAGCACATTTTATAGTTTTTGTGTGTTTTATGGGTTTTTTTTTTCGTTTGTTTGTTTGTTGTTGTTTTTTTCATCAGCATTTGTGGTATCATGCACTGCCTGCATTGTAACAGAAAGCATAACTTTGTGGTGTGGCAGGAAAGCAAAATGAAATGGGGTCTGACATTAGACCATGAAGAATATACCAAAGCAGCTCTGTAATATGGATTTTTGTACAATTTTATGGCCCACATCACACCTCTCATTCACAGCACCTGTCGGGACAATCATTGCTATTTAAAACTGTTAATATGTAACTGATTTACAATTCTTTTCCCAGTAATTCTATGTTTATTGCTGGTGTATATTTACATATTAATAAATAACCAGATATAAGTGTTGTCAACAGTATGCAGAGTTACACTACTGTGCTGGAAATGCTCATTTGTCAGCATGATGAGGCGGGAGATAAGCGACCCAAGGTCACCTGCCTGCACTGAGGTTACTGCTACTACAGGGGGTGGCTGACGGCAGAGCTAGCTCAGCTGCAGCAGTGAAAACAGAATAGGAAACTGAGAACTACTGAGTAAGGTGTCTGAGGAAAAGTGAGAGTGAGAGCAACCAAATGGAGAAAGCAACACTTAAATCATGGGGACTGATTTTGTTTATGCTGATTTTAAATGGTGGTTTAGAGACTTCCAGCAGGTGAGTTGTATGTCTAAAGATAGCATTTCAGAAAGGGGAAAAAAAGACCTGCAGCCTAGGTGTCATCACCACATAATTTTGGTCAACAAATAGTGCCAAAAATACACCATTTTAATTGTTTTATATAAAATATTTTATTAGAAACTGCATGGAAGTATTTGTGCAAACAAAAGTGAGACAACCTCCCATAACCTCTCCTCAAATCACTTCTAATAGTTATTGGTATTTTCTGCCTGATGGCTTAGACAGATTTTTGCCTTTTGCATTTTATTGTGTTTATTATGCCTTTTTTTAATCTGCTGGTTTGGTTATAATAGAGATTTGTTTGGTTACTGTTACTGTACATATTCACAGCTAAGTTGTGTGTGATTTCTTGGCTTGACAAAACTAAGTAGAAAGTTTCTAATTGTCATTTTAACATGTTTTTACCATTTTTTTTTCATGATAAGATGTCAATTTCCTGCTTGTAAGACTCTCTATAACTGACAGCTGATGATCTCCTGTGCATGTAGGAAGTGTTGCATGGCCTTGGGTCTAAGTCATTGTAAAATATATAGGATTTTGACATATTGGAGATGTAAGGTTTCTGCATAATGTTGGTGATATGAGATGTCTAAAGTACCATTATATTCGTATTTTGTTTACATTTACAGTTTAGTGGAGGGATTGGAGTCAACGAGGAATTATAATTACACCAAATATCACCCTATGGATGAGGTAAGACATTAGCAGCCTTACAGTTCAATATTACAAAATGCATAGACAAATGTTGAAAGCCAGTATTGTATGTGATTGTGGCACAACTTGGGTATATTATTATCTCTACAGTAACTGTTACTTGTACACCAGTGTGTGTGTGAACAACCACAGGCCCCAGCATGTATTCCATCATTATTTATATTGGATTGTCTCTCTGAGAAAATTTACCTGTTTATTTCACCTGCTACACAGTGGTGACAAAGGCAACAGGCAATGCAGATAGCTAGATGTGGCACTGGAATGTTTTTATTTTTGCGTTTTTTTTTCCCACTCTAAAATAAGTCACAGCCTCCTCAGGTATCCCCAGTTTGCAGTCCATGTTTGGTTATTATCTTTGTGAATTACAGATGGACCTTGGCCCGATTGAGCTATTGTTCTTATTACTTTTATTACGATCATAAAAATAGAGTTAGTAATATTATTATCTTGTTAAAAATAGTGACATAGAAATGTTGACACAAGGCGTCTCTCTCTCTCTCTCTCTCTCTCTCTCTCTCTCTCTCTCTCTCTCTCTCTCTCTCCAGATCTACAGATGGATGGAGGATGTGGAGAGAGGGAACCCAGAGTTGGTCTCCTCTACTGTCTATGGACTCACCTATGAAGAAAGAGATATCACACTGCTAAAGGTATTTCACGTCTCACCTGGGACATCAGGGCTGCCAAACATGCTAGACATGAGTCCAGTGGTATGTTTTACCCACAAAGTGTGTAAAATGTGGGAAAAAGGGCACTGGTCTGCACAGTGAGCCACCAGAGCGCCCCACCACATTCTTTTTGAAACTTAACCAATAATTACTCCAAAGATCTGTATACTGCATTTTACATTGTGGGTTGGATTTTTGGATCACAAATAGTTTAGCAGCTTTTAAGAAAATCTATTCCCTTTATTGACCCAACCCTGGCTGTATTGTGCATCTCCAGTTAGGACTGGAGAACCCAGAGGGCAAGGAGAAGAAGGCAATATGGATGGACTGTGGTATTCATGCTAGAGAGTGGATCGCTCCTGCCTTCTGCCAGTGGTTTGTCAAAGAGGTTCGCCAAACACACATACACACACACCACCACACACACACACACACACACACACGTTAAGTGTTTAAACTTCTTTTTACAATATTTTTCTCCCAGATTATTCAGTCATATAAAACCAACGAGAAGCTGACCAAGCTGCTGCAGAACCTTGACTTCTATGTTACTCCTGTAGTCAATGTGGATGGATACATGTTCACTTGGACCAATGGAAGTGTGAGTCCACCTCAGTATTCACTGGTGTAATAAACAGCTCGATCCAGGCTATCACTAACTAACCGACCAATTAATTAACTATGCAAATCTAACTCAACTATATTCTGTGCTTGTGGTTTCCCTGTAGAACCGTCTGTGGAGGAAGTCCCGGTCTGTCCCACCTCCAAACTGCGACTGTTATGGTGTTGACCTCAACAGAAACTTCTACGCCAACTGGGGAAGTGAGTTGGATGTTTATAATCAAGACAGTCAAAATTATTAGCCATCCTTTGCCGTAAGGTGATATTGATTTGGAATGTCTTGATAACATCCTTTGAGCTCAGACTTAAAGGAACCCAGAGTAAATAAAAAAGAGCTATTTTCTCACTTACGCCTGGTACAGTCTATCCATCCAGATAGTTTTTGTGTTGTGATTAGGCAAAATTTCCATTCTGCCGCGATCTTCCCTGTCTGCCTTCACCCCAATACAATGAGGCTGGGTGGGAATTCTTTTGTGGAGCTCAAACCATCAAAAACGTGAAAAACTCAACAGCTCTGTCCAAAAACAATAACACAGCTTCACGACATAATCCATGGCTCTTGAGGGTGAAGAGTTTCATTTGGAACTATTTCATCGTGAAGAAAACCAGCAGACTGTATCTACCTGGCCTGAATTCATACACCTTTTAGTGTATCTGGGGGAAACTGTTCCTTTAAATAAAACAGAGAGTGATGTCAAAAATCAAAGGTTTACTTAAAAGGTCGGTTGAACCCGAGTATCCCCTCCAACTACAGCTTGTAATTCAAAGTGTCATCCAAAAGACCCACTGTTGCTGTGTACCCTGTGATTTTGTTTGTTGTGAGGCTGGGCTGCAAAATGTGACCACGGCACAGAATAACCACAATTTTAAGTTCACTTGTGATATTGATTTTTCAGAATAATTATAGGATCATTGTGACCCACCTTTGAGCATTAACCCTTTGAAAAACTTTGAACTCTGAAAAACACTGATCCATAGGTTTTCTGTCGCTCCCTCAGCGGTTGGTGTGTCACATGACTGTTGCCACAACACCTACTGTGGCACAGCGCCAGTGTCAGAGCCAGAGGCTAAGGCTGTGACGGAGTTTGTGGGTAATTGTCTGTCTGTCTGTCTGTCTGTCTATCTATCTATCTATCTATCTATCTATCTATCTATCATACCTCTTCAAGAGATATTATAGTGACTTTTTAATTTTTCCTCATCTCTTTTTGCCTTGTCCCGGTCATTATCCCGTTGTGCCTTGTAATCAAATCTTGAGTTGTTTGAAATGTACTTTGAAACCAATGAATTTGAACCACAATAAAGTTAGCATCCTATAACATTGGAAAATATATTATTTCTTGTACTGCAGGTAGCAGGATAAACCAGATTCTGTGTTTCCTTACCATCCATTCCTCTGGGCAACTCATCCTCCTACCGTATGGGCACCCTGAGATATATGCACCCAACTACGATGAACTGGTCAGTTTGTGTGTTTTGTGTGCTGTGTGTACACTGTTGAAAGATTAACAGAGTGAAATATCTCATTAGTTAAAAAAATATATATATAATAAACCAGGTCTTTATGGTCTGCAGGTTGCAGTTGGTAAGGCAGCAGCAGCAGAAATGAAGAAGGTGCATGGAATGGACTACACTGTAGGAACATCTCCACAAGTCCTCTGTAAGACACACACACACACACACACACACACACACACACACACACACACACACACACACACACACACACACTTGTCCTATTCTTTTATGTCTTCACCTGTTCTGATTAGCTGCTATTGATAGATGGCCTGATAAATATACGTGTCTTTGATGTTCTTATCTCAGGCTGCCCGACTCAAAGGATGAACACAATGTCTGAACTCATATACCGTGGCCGTGCTTGTGGTTCAGTGGGTTATAGTGCATGGCATGTCATGCAGTTGAGATACTGTGGATCCTTTCTCCTATGTAATCCCCCCTCTTTCCCACATTTTCTCTCCCTTTGCACTGCATAGTATTTAATGAAGATGAAAAGCCTCAGAAATGATCTTGAAAAAGCCACATGCATTATTCTCTGATTATCTTTTTAAATTAATAAGGTGACTCATTTTTACAGTTTTATTTTGTCTGTCTTCATCCTTCCTTCCCCTCCTCCACTCCATCCTGTTCACTCCCTACTTCCCTCCCAGATAAAAATTCAGGTTCAAGTCGTGACTGGGCTCGACTTGTTGGCATCCCATTCTCCTACACCTTCGAGCTGAGAGACAAAGGTGAGTATACCTGAGGAAAACATATACTGTGTGTACACATCCACAGTATCACCACCCCCCTCAGCCAGAAATTAAGAACAGAAAGCTGCAGAGCAATTGAAGAACAGAATACAGAAGCAGGGCAGCAGTTATGGCCCTGGATCTCAACCATTTTACCTCAAATTACCAAACAGTAATTCTCTTGGGAAGAAAATACAACATACATGAAGTCAATATATCAAGTAACTAATGCAAAAAAAAAAAAAAAATCAGTTGATAAACCAATAGTGTATATTTATGATTGTTATCACATTTGGCAGTAATAATAGTAGAAATGAGGATTTACGGCTGCATGTTGTCATTCACTAAATTCTGTATAAAATGAGTCTTCTTTTGTGGCCCATGTAACTTCAGATAAAGGATGCATATTGGTATATTATCTAACTGACAGGCTTTGTTTTCAGACTATTTATCTTGATTAATTATTTGGGAGAAAATAGTCATGACACAGCATCCTATTAACTCAGAGATTTTAAACTTTATTTGGGAAAACTTAAAAACTACAAAATAGCCAGCATCCCCTCACATTTGGGTCCTAACTCTGTCTTTAAAGAATGCAAATAATATTTTGGTATTACAAACCAATATAACTAAATTATGTTCCAGGTGAGTTCGGCCACTTGCTCCCAGAGAACCAGATCCAGCCGGCCTGTGAGGAGGCCTACGTAGGAGCTCTGTCCATCATCACTTATGTTCATGACAAGACCTTCCACAACGCTACCATCCCTAACGCCGCTGTCACCACAGTGACAGGCATCACCATGGTCACTGGAGTTGCTATGACGATATGGAGCACTATCATGGCCTTGTCTCTCACCACAGGGGTCCTGGTTTAGCACTAAACCACCTCCAAGATGCAGCTTTGTCCTCATATTTAGGAGAAAGGATAAACATCAAGAGGATACACTTTTTTATTAATATTATTTTTTTTTTTTTTTACTGATGGCAGAGGTGTCAGATGTTCTATGATGACAGGATAAATAAGGAGTTTTATTATGATAACCTTTTCTTTCCATTTCTTTGTAATACCAATCTTCAGGTCAGTAATATTGAGGGTAATATTGCATATCTTTAATGTACAGTCTATCTTACATGGACATTTGCTGAATCACAGAGATAGTAACTGCAGTTACTATCTCTGTTTAACTAATAAAATAGTAACTGCCTTGTCTAATTGTTTATATACTATTACAACTTTTATAGAACAAAATACTTTTATTTTGATTTGATGGATAGAAATAGTAGTGAGAAATGACTCATCTACAGACAGACTATGACAATGACTGAAATAAAATATTTACATTTAATGTCTTTACAAATGAACAAATGAACGACACAGCAACTGCACCTGTTCAAAATAAATGACATTCTCTGTGCTCACAGCAGGGGGCAGTATCGCCCCACTTTACACATCACACCATTTCCCATTCTTGCAGGCTACTTTGTTCAATACATTTTTTTATGACTCTTTTGGTTTCTTTTAAAACATTTAAAGCAAAAGCTTTCCTTTGCATACAGGACACAGAATAGAATAGAATAGAATAGAATAGAATAGAATAGAATAGAATAGAATAGGCTAAGGAAAAATGGTTAGGAAAGGTTAAGAAAAATGTAATTCATACCCTTTAAAATAGTTTTTTTTCTTTCTTTCTTTTTTTTTAGGGACAGATATAAAGTTATTGAGAGACCATTCTGCCACTTTATTACATAAATGCATCTCCAGCTCCTAAATGGGATATGCTTGAATTAGAAGCACAAACAAGAGTGTAATGAACCTAATGCTTTCATTTCAGGTTTAATGAAGAGATTGCCTGAGTTTTAAATCCTGATCACCAACATGCCTGCTTCCTTCTCCTTTCTTTCTTCTCCCCCATGTTGTGAATTCAGGGGTAAACCCGTCGTCCTGTTCATTCTGTACAGCAAAATGTGCCCATATACAGATGTACTACAGGAAAATGCAATTTATTACAGTCTACCAGCCTATTTTCCATGAACAGTATTTACATACAGCAGATCCACACGGTGACGTTTGGTGTACTCTCCATCCTGCCGTTGTTCCTTCACCACATCTGGCTCTCTAAACCTCCAGTGCCTGATTGCTTCTGCCATTATTTAGATGAGGACTGAAAAACACAGAACACATGCTGTTTTCACTTCAAGTGCTTCTTGGCCCAAACCAGTGTGTGTGTGTGTGTTTGTGTGTGTGTGTGTGTGTGTGTGTGTCCATTGTGACATTCCAATTGAAAACTGTTTTCATTATACAGCTCCACAGTGATTAGGTTATTTTCCACTGGCCCGTTTGTTATATGCTTTGCTTATCAATCATGTCTTCAAATGATTACATTATTAAATGACTCAATCTGGTGAAACTTTCACGAGAATGGTGGGCTTCAATAACATCAGACTCCTCCTTTGACATCAAACATATATCATATAATTGCATGAGGTTTCAATTATGACTTATAATATTAATTTAGGAAGCAAACTTTGTCACACAGTCTGTCTTTCTCTGCAGATGTACTGATAAGAGATTGGAACAAGTGTGATTTTTTATATCATTTTGTTTTATCATTTTGAGTACAATTTATTCAATCAAGTTCAGTCATATTTAAATAATTTATTTCAAAAGCATCTCTCTCTCGCTCTCTCTCTCTCTCTCTCTCTCTCTCTCTCTCTCTCTCTCTCTCTCTCCTTCTCTAAGATTTATATGCCCACAGTGTATTCTCCCCTGGTACCTGAGTGACTGCTAGACCACCAGTTATTCATGCATGCACACACACACACACACACACACACACACACACACACACACACACAGTGCCATTGACAGTGTGACACTGACATAGTGCAGTTGAATAACTTATGTGAGGGTGAATGATGGACCAGGGAATGGGCTGTTCCCTTGAGGTGTGTGTGTGTGTGTGTGTGTGTGTGTGTGTGTGTGAAAGAGAGAGAGAGAGAGAGAGAGAGA
>OMKZ01013889.1:4722-17526 GCA_900302535.1 Neoniphon sammara
CATCAACTAAAATTCATTTAATAGTTGTTCACAGAGGAGGCAGAGAATAATGGATGTTACAGTCAAGTGAAGATACAGTACGTCATCAAAGAGTTGCAAGTGTACTTTGAGTGCGTGGTAAAAGTGAATGCTATTTATATCACATGCAAGCTTAAATGTCATCATTTTGATCCGTGCACTGCAGAAATCTCCATCTTAACAAGTTATTCAGTCTCATATTCGGTCTTAAAACCTTGGTTTTCTTTAAGCAAGTGAAAAAAAGATAATCCCACTTGTTTCCAGTGCAGGTTCACTTGTTTTTTTTTTATATAACATATTTAAGTATAAATATGTTGAAACAAGGCAGAATAAGGCAATTCAGCTCACTAGTATCAGCTTGATTGAAGAAAGTTCTGGAAAAAAGTGTGATTATCTTGTCCTATACTGGATTTTTTATGAGACTAAATGACTTGTTAAAATTGAGATTTTTTTATGTGCTTTTCTCCACACCAGCATTTGACATTGATACCATTACTGTGAATCCAGTGGGTGATTCAATGAAACCTTTGCCCAATATGAGTTCACTTGAGGTTAGCTGAGTATGCCAGTTCGATACCCAAGGCTGCTGGAGTTTGATATTGGAATATGTCTTCTACATATTTGACAGATCTGTTCTCAAAAAGTCCTTAACCAATTTAATACAAAGAAATTGTGTAGTCTGGTTTTGGTCGTATCGATTCTGTTATCCATGTTTCTACACGCCCAGCATTTCAAATGCAGTTTTCCTCCACTTTGTCTTGTGCTGCCAGCTGCTGCGTGGTGCCTGGACTGAAAAATCACTTATCAATAAATGCTATGTGCTGGAGCATGCTTTCAATTCTACAGACATGTGGGAGGTATAGAACATAACAAACTAAATACAGCCAAATACATACATACATACATACATACATTAATCCTTAAGTCAAGGTCTCTCATCTAGCCCATCATATTCAGCCTTCTTTTAGTAAATTGCATTTAATTAATTGACTTTTGTTGTCCATTTTATATGAAAATCAGTGCCTGATGTCAGGTAATTGTAATGTAAGCTCATGGAGGCAATATGCTAATGTATTGTACTGTAATTCGTGGTAAGTGCATTCCTATAAACCATACAGCTACTTAGGTTACGGAGGCAGATGGTTTCATTTGTATGTAGTCGTTAAACCACACATCCTCCTCACTGATCGGTTATTTGAATTTGCATTTAAATGTGTTTGACCTTGAGACTTTGCACAGGCTGCCTCCTCTTTGTTGCTTCACACCTTTAATTGGCTAATTATTTTGGGTTTTGTGCTCTGCCTGCTTCATTATCCTTTGTGTTTGTTTTTGCTTTCTCATGTATTACTGACGAGAGGTGATTAGGCAGGAGATTTGTAAGTGTCGTATTTTCTCGATAATTTTGGTTTTAGTGAATTATCTTGAATCTTGGCTAACATGGATCTTCAGATGTAACCTGGAGAAAGGAATTGGATGAAATTTGCCCATCATGAATCATTCTTCCCTAGACTGCAGAAAAAATAAAGTATTGTATGCAGCTCAAAGCTCTTAAAAGGACTAATAGTTTAACAAACCAATAGCTTAACATTCTGTAAATGACCAATTAACTTTTAGAATACAAATCTGTTAATAATCCCCATTTATGTCATAATAAAACAAATATTCTAGGCTATACCTGCTCTTAGGCTGCACCGTGTGCACAGCAGGGCTCACAGTGGAGACGTTTGTGCAGAAGACCCACTGATCTCACCACAAACACAGTGCAGGTGGCAGGTAGCAGTGTGAGCTGAGACTCAAAATGCCATTGGCTTTATGTGAGAAATTAAACAAATATTGGAGTTTTGTCTTGTCTGTGTTAACATAGGCTTTTGAGGCTTTTGATGGAGAGGCAGGAGTGTGTGCTTACTCATTAACAATAAAAAATATTTTAGAATACTTAACCTATGAACGGTTAGCCACTACTCACAAGCTACTTGCATAAAACTGCAACTGTATTTGTTTTCTGGTATAGAACTGTCTTATAGTGGATACAGTTGCCAATGATGAATCCTAAAAGGAGTCTACAATGAGAGACACTTTCCATTTTTACAACACACGAAGAGTGTCTTTTGCAAAAATTAGGTAACTGCCATTCCTGAAACGGTTATGTAATTCTTCACATAACATACTTTATGAATCCAAAAACCAAAATTTTGCCACAAAAGCCAATATCACCCATGCATTTGCCAACTAGTATGACTTTGTGATTGATATTAACTGGAAAAAAAAGGTTTACATAAAAGAATAAAATTGGAATTGTTTTTTGCACGAGTTCTTCTTTTATTATCTTTTATTTATTATTATTTTATTTATCTTTTGAAGTTAAAAAGATGAATGCAGAATAACCGACTTTTGCTGTTTGTTTGTTGTAGGACATTGCACTGAGTATGACTGAGTTTGTGTGATACAACCTCAAATTTTATTTTCCATTTTTAGTGGAGTTATTGTTAGACTTCAGTACAGAATGACTTCAGTATTGTGAGTTGCTCACTGGTACAGTAGGAGCAGGCTCATTACACCAGTGATTGTGAAAGGTGATTACTCCTCCAAATTTAGATCTAATATTTTAATTTGACATCATGCTAAGTTTTTCAGCCAATAAAATCACCCAGGATGCCCCATCAGCAACATTAACATGCCATGACGATCCCTGCAGCTTCATTATCTAATGCCAAAGAGTTTTATCAAAATAACAATTTGTCACTTTGCTCCGTTATCCACTGCAAACAAACTCTGGCCATAGTGAAGAATGTTTACATTCAAATAAGGCAGTGGCACCATCAGATGAGCCCTGTGGTGGGGAAGTGTACAAGCAATTGGGTTCATGTTAGGTAACATAAATATTCGAAGCAGATGGAGATGGGCCTCTTGAGGACCAGTGATGAAAGCTGTTGCAATGGCTAAGTTCAGACCAGATCAGGTGTCAGATATAGACATAATGCCTCTTTTCATATCCATCATTTCCGTATTTCGCTTGACATATGATCTAACCACATATTGCAGGTTTGAGGGGCATTTCAAGCATTTCAGCAGTCCTTATTGAAACCAACTGGTACTTGCTAGAAGCACTACTTATTGGTTTCAGTGAGTGCATGCAGTAGTCTGGATATTAGCTCATGTAGTATTCCAGTTAAGGTGTTATTTGGGATAAGCTGTTCCTGAAAGTCCCTGTATTTGCAAATAATCTGAATATTTTGAATATTACCACGGAAACAGCAGCACACAGACAGAAAATCCATCTCTGAACAGGATAAGGTGTTTACATGCTGTAGTTTCTTGACTAATATCGACATATCCCAACAGCTATTGTATTTGGGTTACATTAAGAAGGATGCAAGCTTATCCCAGCTACCTTAAATGGGATTTAGTCTGCATGTCATGGGGAAATGATTAAACAGAACTTTTCATGTGGCTTTGGTCAAACATGACCATCAAACAGATCAGGCAAGGGTGGCAGAGTGTAGTTCCTTAGAGCCTATGGGCATCATTTTATATCTAATTATGCATGTAAATACACTGGTTTAAGAATGCCAATGCTAAAAAGCAGCTTTTAGGATCACTAAAGTACAAATTATGAAATCTTTTCCCTTTATATTGACACAGCTAAAAAAACAGCTAGAAAAACAGCTAAAATTCATAATGACAAGTTATCTTATTTCAGCTTTCATTAGACTTTTGTTAGAAATCCAGCACCTGCAGAACAGCTATTTCAAGTTCAGAGTAGCACACATAAAAAGCATTCTTGATGTTCTCTCTTAGTTAATTATTTTTATGTATGTCTAATTATAATGTGCTTTGTAATTTTACATTTTAAAGCTTTATATTATACAGACATATACAATCTTTAAACCCAAGAATCCCTTTGATAGATTAGATGCTATATTCACATGAAGCCTCATCTGTTTATTTTTAGTGCTCCTCCGTATTGCCAGTAAAACCAACTAGTTGTGTGTCAGGAAGTGAAAATACTGTACATGTACTTTTCATAGCTACACAAAAATTCCAAAATAAACCATGACAATTTTCTGAAATTGGCCTCCAGGATGGCAGGTTGGTTTCAATAATTCATGTAAATTACTTCACATCCATGACAGCTGACCAATTTACAAAAATCCTTCTCTTTTTGCTCACAATTACACCAGTGTTTTAACTGATGTGTTTACATCCACAAATCCAATATTTGAAGTTTATGACCTTTAAACTAACTCCACATTCACAGTTCGTGCATTTAAAGTGGCATTGTGGAAGATGGCATTTAGTGGCTTTAATACTCAGCTCCAGAAATGAGCAGTGGTGTGATTAGACTAAGTGAAGTAGAAGAAGTGGGATGTCAGACATAATTAGATTCATCGTGTGACTTAAAAAGGTGTCAGAATTCTTGATTTTATTCTGAGTTCTTGATTTTTTTTCTTTCTTTTTTTTAAACTTTTGCGTTGATATTAATCATTACATTTACTGAGCCCTGCAGCTGTCATGTTTAATAATATCATATGCAGAGAATTTCTTTCAGAAGAGACATCTCAAATCACCCAAAGCACCAAACTTAGAACAAAGCACATCTTGCAGGCAAATGAAAATGAAATGACAATGAATGATAGACTTGCAAGACAAAAGCAACAAATAATGCAATCACATTTTCACTGCAGCTCCCGAGTAGGTAGATCCGTCAGTTTATGACTATGTATAAATGCAACCTGATCTTTTTGTATGGCGGATATGCTATGTCCTTCCTCTTGCACTCTACAGTAAACAACTCATTAAACACTCCTACACATGCATTGTGTACAAGGTAGGGAATGCAATTTCTGTAATAACACTGCCATAGTGTCTGTACTTAATCATGAAGAAAACCTCATCCCCATCTCATGAATCTATGCAGGAGCAGATTTTGTGTTGTAGTATTATAAGAATATGAGGTGCAGGCCATTTAATGGACCTAATGGAGAAGTGCATGGCCCCATTCTGCAGGGATGGTAAAGTCCTAAGATCAACAACATGAAAAGATAATGAGTTCCACATCTAAAAAGGCAACTACAAGCAGAGGAACGTAATACAGTACCTGGTTTTCAGGGTGTGCCTCTTTTATGGTCCTAGTGTCTCCCTTGCTTCCTCCCTCAGCTCTTCATGTTGGCACTTCAGGTCGCCATTTGAGTCCCAAGTTCAGGTTTTAAATCTCAGCAGGACAGATGAATAAATTGGCCAATAGTGGGGGCGATTTAGAATTTGCTCGTTAAAAGTTATATTTTACTGTGCCATAACATAGAGTTTTGCAGCATGTGCTCAGATCCCAACAGAGGGCTTTCAGGTGATGTAGCCATAATGAATGGGTTTAAGTACTTAGATGCTAATAGACGGATTCATTGTGATGTGGGACGCTCTCCGGCGGCCTCAGCTCTTGGGCAACAATGGCTGTGAAGAGCTGTGTGTTTGAATGTACAGCCTGGTTAATTTCTGTTCTGCTTGCGACTGAAAACTAAAAATCACTGTTTTGTTGCAAATGGGAGTGTATCTGTGTTCCCAGGGCCTTATGCTCATTCAATGTAATTTTTTAAAAACTGCACACAGCCCCATGTTCCCTGAATGCAAAAAAATGTAATGTCCATGCTGCTGGTTTATTAACAAAAATTCATGATCTGATACTGCATGCTCAGTAAATACTTTAAATGGTGCTTATGGGCAAGCTGATTCCAGGGATACTGTCTTATTCAAACACACTTGTGTCATACATTAAAGTGAGCAAGAATAAAAATACACTCAGTGATTGGAAGGTTTTACGTGAATGTTTTTACTGTTATTTTATCGAACTTTGCAACAACGAATTACAGTATAATTATAACACTGTCAACATCAGGTGGCTCAGTAAAGATATCTGCATTATCCATCATTTCTGACTGACATTATATAATCACCAGCTTTACATTACTGTTTCTTCCAATACTTCTTTTTTATTGAGGGAACATGAAGCTGATTTCAGTTTGGCTTCTTTGCTAAATTGCTCACAGGTTAGCTAGCTAACAAAGCCAGAGACCAGATATTTGTTTAAAGGTTATCTGAACTGACTAGGACCAGATGGACAAGAGCTAAACCAAGATAGTTTACTGTGGTGCAGTAACCAAATTTGGAAGCAAATCTGTGTTCTTTAATAATCCAGGCATTTGATAACACCAAGAGGTGGTAGAATTTCCTCAGGCCATAGAGGACAATGCAGTTCTTCATCTGAGGTTAAAATATGAAAATCACCAAAATTTGAGTTAAGAGGTTTTCACTTGGCAGCGATGTCAAAGCATTAGTGAAATGACCTACTCACAAACCACAGCAATCTTTTTCTGGCATCTCACTTGTTCGAGCATGCTTATTATATATTTAGCCATTATTTGTGCACAGTCGATTCTCCACTGGACCTTGATGGAGCCAGAGATGGTTGCTAGGAAATTTGAGATGCAACTGCAAAGCCTATAGGGATTACAAAGCAGCCAACCGCCACCGCTGCCTTCTTGTAGTAGCAGTGTCATCAGTAGTGTGCTATTCTTCTACCTGAGGGAATATAATACCCCATCTATAATATCCCATCTTCTAGTTCTTTATTTCTAGTTCTTATTACTTTTATTTCACGTTGAAAAACAGATTACCACCACAACATTTGTTTGTATATATACAGTGTTTTTTTTTCCTCCAAGAAGTGATTGTGCTTTTCTATTATTGATAAAGAAACATTAGAAAAAAAGGCTAGAATGCAAGTGGTGAAGACTCATTCAAGTGGATAAGAAGTGTTGGAGGCTGATGGCTAGCCAAGTCACACAAGGTACAATAACTTTATTGAAAAATGAAAGTGTTGCAGCAATGTGAAGTATTGCCCTAAAAGAGGTGATAGCGGGCAGGTAAATTGTTCTTTTCCATCATTTTTCTCAAAATGTAGTTGGGTGATGTTTTCGTCAAATTGTTCAAACCATGAAATTCAATCCTCTCTCATCCTTTCTAAAGATCATCTCCTGTTACAGTAGATATTTTTTGCCCAGCACATGCCCATAATTGTTTGAATCCTTGCAGCATTGACAAATGAGACTTAAGAGTTAAAGTCTTTTGGTTGTTGTTGGTTTCTGCAGTGTTATTTTAGCAGTCTCTTCCGGCTTTCCCTGTTTTTTTGAGTAGACAGATGAAGGTAGGTATGGGCACAGTGAGGGCAATGGAGTGTGGCTTGCCTCAACCCTGTCACTTTGATAGAGTGAATACATTGTGAGAGATAATGGAAACTTTCTATTCAGCGAGGGCTGGAATAAAGAGAGCCTTCCTACTCATTCATCAACATTGATTACTGTACAGCCCATGGCCTGGAAAGAGCAGGAGAGCACTACTTCTCACAAAGACTCTGCTGAATTGCAGGTAGAGAAATCAGAAAACAACAAAAGTGCAATACTGGCCTTTTAAGAAGCATCACCCCAATTTGTTTTAAGGTGAAACCGTACACGATCTGAAATATTGAGCTCTAAGTTTACAAGGAGCAGAAGCAGTTTAGAGCTGTACAGAAACAACCTGCAGTGCTATAGGTACCAGTATTGATGATTTAATGGTGTACAGTAGACATTTTATTTACTATGCAAATATACTACAAAAGGGCCAAAGCTATTAATTGTGCATTCAGTGTAATTTTAAATGAGGCTTCCATCCTTGATAAGATTTTTGCCTTTGGGGACATTGTAAAACAATGATACATATGTTATGGCTATTAATGAAGTCACAGCTAAGAGCATGACACTTCGGCCCAGACTGATGGCTTGATAGCTGCGCCAATTCGTCTCACCTTGGGACCTTGATACTAGTATTCACATAAATGGATGAAATTATTAAGACAGCTGGCCCCAGAGGACGTTTTACTGTGTCACTGTGTCTTTTCAGGGTCTGGGGTAGTTTTTGCCAGACATTAACAGGGAAACATGACTGATCAAGGTCATAATATCTTAATATCAACAGGCAGCCTTTCAAATAGGAGGAAAAACTCTTAATATTTAAACTTTGTTAATTATGCCCTTTTAGTCAAATCCTTTTACTTTATGCACACCATGGGGAAGTGTGCTGCAAGCAAAGATAAGCTTTTATTCATATCTCTGTTGACTGGCCTTTCAGAGCTTAGTATATCCCCTACCCAAGGGTTTACAATAGCCCACCTTCCAGTAATGCTGGATTCACCAGCATATGGTTTATTTGATTTGTTTGTTTGTTTTCTCACTGCAGGTGATATTAAAATTTAGAAACATAATAGCACTTTTTTTTTTATATTGCCTCTGTAACATTGGATACTCCATGGTGTAGTCCCTTGGTGTCAACTTAGTCCTCAGTTGATATTCCCCCACCTTTTCACTTCAATTGGAGCCTTTTCAAGTAGCAAATCGGATAAGACAGGGTGTATTCAACTTCCATGGTCATGTGAGCCGAGGGTTTGCGCTTTGAGCCAGGCTGGGGGCAACTGGTGAACGTGAAGTGCCTGCAAGTTGCAAGTGACCGTCAGATATACTCCTTAAACAGTTTTCTTGCCACTTGATGAAGCCAATCACAGAGGCAGCTGCAGTAATTGTTATTATATTATGAGTCAGATCTGCTCAGTTTGCTTTGACACACTCCAGTGGTGCTTGCTTGTCAATATTTTTCTTCATCCACATCCCTGCATGAAGCAGGTATATTGCTCACCTCATGGTTGAGTACACTGTGTTCTGCACTTCATTTAGAGGCTGTTCTGTCACCGTTGCTCAGGCATCATGTTATGTCACACTGCAGGCAGGTTGCCATACCACTATCACCATAAAACTGTTCTAAGGCACACAGGCGTTTTTTATTCTTATAACTAATATTCTTTGGGCTCGAGTCGCAGTGGCTGACAAACTGACTGGAAGCACGAGCTGAAACAGTGGACCATCATGTTAAAAAAAAAACATGGGTGATGTTTTTTCACTCCTTATAGGACATCCCTCAATTTCCACTGGAACACACTAAAATATGGGTGGGATTTAAGCAGCTTCACTTGGCAGATACAGCAAAGAGAAGATAAAAATATGTAGATTCATCATTCACACATTTATGCAGCTAAACCTCTTGGCATGCATGTAAATTAAAGGAGTATAGCCAGCTGTAGTCATAGGAATACTTATTTTCATTGTTAAGAAGTGGCAGTTAGCTTCATAATAAGCCTGGCCTAGTAGCTTGATATCATTTGACCACCATTGTCTGGAACATAAGGCACCACAACTGCTCTATGGCCAGATGCCCATAATGCATACTGAACAATTTGAGAGCGACATTATGAAAATACAAACACAACTTCTGGCACTGTTGTGAATTAACAAAAGGAAATGGTACATAAAACCCCTGACTTTTTGATGCTTTGTACTAAAGGATGGATATGAAAACAGACATCAGACCAAAAAACTGTTAAATGCACATGGTCGAGTATGACAACAAAGAAAAAAATGGTTGCTGCTTCAACATTACAAGTCCAGGACACTGTAGGCTTTGTTTGTGCTGAAATTGTTTTTCTCTCTCCCTTGTTCTGGGACAAATTGAGGTATAGTACTTGCATTATCAGTACGTAAAGACCTGTTTACTCGGCATTTGCAGCGAGAGGCTTGCCTCAACAGATATAATTAAACACACAGCAGACACAGGCAAGAATCTATGAATGCTGTAAAAATGAGTGTCCTTCCCTCATGATCCACTGTAGCATGACTCATGAGGGACTTTCCCTCATGATCCAATATATAAAGCTGAACCTCAAGGTTTCAAACTTTGTGATGGAAAGCTCTCCATCACAATAACACTTCCTCAGTACCTTTAAATCTCGGTCTTCATGGAGTAAATTGTGTATCCTTGTGGGAGACCTGAAAAAAAAATGAAAAAGAAAAAAAGTTTTGCTCTCAAGGAGGGAAACCCTCATAGGAGAATTTCATGCTACCCTTTGTCGCAATCTCTATCATGGTGCAGTAGGGTTTCCTATTGCTTGCTTAGCACATGGTCTGTGACTGTATCTTGACCAGCCAAGCTTACAATCAGAAAAATAAGAAATCTTGCTGAATCAAATAGTGTGGCCTTTTGTTATGAGAGTGAGACAGGCCTCACCCTGTTCAATGGGACTCTTGAAAAAAGGCAAAGAAAAGCCTTTCAGTTCATTCAGTTTTCCAGGTCTGTTAGTGATGCAGGTGACTACAGGTACTACACTCTTGCATCACATTTGTAAACAACAATGGCAGCTGGAGCACTGTCGCATTAATTGTGTAGCATATTACAGAATAATATGAAGGCATAAATCCATTAAAAAGGAGCAAATGATGCATAGATTCACCTAACAAAGGCAGCATGAATCATCAATCAGCATGTTGATGAAATGTTAATACTAACTAAAAGCTATAGGCAAGACCTACAAAGTGGTAATACCACTCTAGCTAATAACCTCAGTAGGTTACTCGCTACCTAACAATGACCTGAATAT
Organism: Neoniphon sammara; assembly: GCA_900302535.1. Lineage (NCBI taxonomy): Eukaryota > Metazoa > Chordata > Actinopteri > Holocentriformes > Holocentridae > Neoniphon > Neoniphon sammara. Next base: position 15,254 of record OMKZ01013889.1, read on the forward strand.
GAAAATGGAGGGTGATTTCTGTTGCAACAGCTGGTACTTGCATACATGCATTGGCCTGATTGGTCTGACTGCTTAGCATAATGCAAGTATTGCAGGCGTGGCAATTCCCTGGGATGAAATTGTTTTCGAAGAGTGGCCAGATGTGTTTCAGCAAAGATGGTGGATTTGCAAAGATGGGGACAATTGTGAAAAACCACTAAAGCTCGTTTGTGCAAGTGGGTGTCAGCTCCCTAAATGCCAAAAGAGGGTCAGAAAAGCCAGGTAGAGACCTGCAGCAAAGTTGTTTATTCTCAAAAAGTTAAAAAAAGAAACATGCTTTTAGCAATACTACCAACTGCATTTTAACTTGTGGAGAATTTGGCCCAAATTAGCCTCAACTGCTGTTACCAGAAGATAGAGTATTTTCTAACAGTAGGCCCTATCTCCCAACTTTTCCCTTTCACATAAAAATCTTGATTGAGTTTTTCCTGCCATAGGTTTGTGATGATGTTGAGATATCAAGATGCAGGGCCAGAGTGAGCTATCTTGCTTCTTCCTCATCTATAGGTCTCATGCTGTGATGAACTTGTGAAGTCTTATCTGGCTCACCAGGCTATAGAGATTGAGTTGCAGACTCAGACACAATGACATAGAGAATTGTATTTGACCTTGAAGGATGGAGAATTTAGCTCACATGCAACACGGAGTAAATTCCATTATATGTCAGTCTTAGTAAAGCAAATACGCATATTTCAAATACTATATAGTATATAGTAGCAAAAATGACAATTCTGAGTTTTATACCATTTCACAAGCTCGTCTATGTTAATCTCTCATTAGCTTTCAGTCTCATCATGTTGAATTTCTACATTAGGATCTCTTTTTTTTCCTTGATGTGAATACTATTTCTGATTCATATTATCTTTGCCAATGCTTTTGGTTTAGGCAGCAAAGAGGAGCTGCCCATTTCCAATAGCTAGGAAACGGGCACATAACAGTCAAATTTCAGCATGCTAGCACTGGTTTATTAAACATGTTGGAACTGGGTGGAAAGACAAATATGTCCTTCACAGAGGATTTGATGTTATCAGCTCATGTTTCCCACAACTAGCCCAACCCACCCAATGTAAACCTCAGGACTGCATAGGTAAGCAAACACAGAGACAGAGAGGCGGACATGGCGGCTGGCAGGCCATGGATGAGCTGCGACCCAGGCATGCAGATAAAGATACTGAGATGGCAGTCTTTTACTTGTTCATGGTGCTTGTCTTGATTAATTCCTGGCTGTGTGTGTGTTTGGTGTGTGTTGTGTATGTGTGTGTGTGTGTGTGTGTGTGTGTGTGTGTGTGTGTGTGTGTGTGTTCATGAACAGTAAAATAGGAGGAAAGAGTCTTAGATCATAGACATTTATATTGATTTGCTGTTTTTATTTTCAATGGATCGCTGCTTAAGTATTCAGTCACACTGCTACCTTCATTTTAGTCAATATCATTATGCACTTGCTGCTGTCATGATTTTCTCCTGTAGCACAACACATCTCTCAGCAGCGGGATGCTTGAGAGGAAAAGAGACTGACTAGATAGGTAGCCTTATTATCACTTTATGTATGAAGGAAGCACCATAATATATGCAATTTAACTCAGATGTTTTTACTTTTGCAGTCTAAATTAAATGGGCTACGCACAGATCACATCCATGCATTTTTCCTGTTCTAACTGAAGATTTGCACCAGAAGAAGAGATGCTCCATTTTGCTATCGACATTTCTTAACATTTATTTCAAGCTAATCACAAACATTTGTCGGCAGCAGAGCTAATCTGACCGTACTTCCTGGTGTGTGCTGTGCCAGGAATCAAGGAGCTGTAATTGATGAACCAGGGCAGCCGATCCTGGTGGCAGGCTGGTCTCTATAGATAGCAACATCAGTGCTTTGCAAAATGGCTAATGGCGTTTATTGTTATCTTGCTATCTTGGCCTAATATACAGGCCAAGATAGTGATCTCCATTCACACTGTCGTAATTTGAGGATTACACAACAGGTACCTTACCCCTCCTAACCTTCTTTAAAACTCTTCATTGCAGATAAACGATTGGTGCCATATTTGCTTGTAGTTTTCAAATTTTTGTATCTCTAACAGTACTCACTAAACAGCGATCACTTGAATAATAAAACTTATTTGAATGGCTTTTACAGGGTTGTTTAACTGTTGTATGTAGAAGTTAAATTATTTATTCCAACCAAATTCTAATTCTTTTTTTTTTTTTTTTTTTTTTTTTTTTTTAATTTCAGTATT
>OMKZ01013889.1:47761-67910 GCA_900302535.1 Neoniphon sammara
TCTGACAGTTATTCATGAAACAGCCTTTTGAGAGCAATGGGTCATTTTCGTTCCATTTAAAAATGTTGTGCATTGTACTGAATTGAAAGATAAGAAGGAGGAGATTGAAAGTCTGTTATTGAGAGGTTGGTTGGTGCCAGATTTAACAGGTTTAACTGATGTACTGGATTAAAAAAAAAAAAAAAAAAAAAACATTTTTATATAGCAAATGAAAGCTTTTGATGAACTCAAAACTCAGAACTCAGAACTCAAGTGTTCAGTATGACCAAAACTAACTTAGTTAAAGGGATAGGAAACTAAAGTATGAAAATTCACTAGTTATTAGTGTTGTCATTAGGTACAGAAAACATGAAATGCTAAGTCTTTTCTGTACAGAGAGGTGTCTATCAGTTGATTTCTCCTGAGTCAAATGATTGGGTTTGTTGAAGATTAAAAATTACTTTTATATGTCAGAGTGGGGGAAAACCAATCAGAGCATGTCCTCAGTTTTATTCCTCCCACCCCAATGTGACTAACACGTCAGCTGCACCTGTCATCTTTTGCTACACAGTAACTGTTAGCTTGTTTGTAGCTTGTGTGCTGTGTCTGGTTATAAAATCTACCAATTTAACATTATATTAGTGAGGCAAGGGCTAGCAAAGCACTTGTATGGAGCTTTTGCAAGCATCAGACAAGGGCTTTCTCACATCAACTCTCCTGCTACAAGCCTCCACAGTGCAAGTGCAAGTTTTTTGCAAGTGAGCTCTACAGAAATGTTAGCTGTGAAAACATTTGCTAACATATTGTTGCTGCGCTAGTAGAACCCGCAACCATTTAAGTTCTAACAACCAGGATATTTTCGCTCTGCTGGACAGTTGGTTGGTTTTACCAGAGTCCAGACAGTATTGTTACCCTACAAAGGGAACTAAAGCCCACCCAGCCCTGCTGGAATGGATAACTATAGAAAATATAGCCAATAAAACTCTGTTTAATTACAGTTATTGACTTTTAGGAACTCTCAAATCTTGGAGGAAGTACTCAAGAATAATCCTAAACAAGAAAATCCATGTTTTAACAGGTGGTTACCTATAACAATATTTCAAATATTTAAACGGGACACCAATATGTATTTTTTTTTAAATTGGTTATGGTTTTAAAGAAAGGCGCTACCTGTAGAATTTTAACATCAATAAATCATTACCACATTACTTTCGAGACATTAGTATAGCAATTTAGTAAACAAACAAGACCATCTCAAGGAAGATCGGGAGCTTGTCTGCATCTTACATTGTGTGCTACCAGGTTGAATTTCACAAAGTCACATTGCTTTATGACACAAAAGAGGAGGAACACAGCTGTTCTTGCAGGGCTAATGTAGCTAAAACATTCAGAGTTTCTGGCAATGGCAGATGGTGGAGCGAATGAAAGGCCGATGGAAAAATCACTTCTAGTATACTTACTGTCTTCCATAAAGTGAAAGAGAAATCCTATAACCAAGCAAACCAAGGGAGGGAGCAATGGAGGGAGTAATAATGATAGCAATAGCTGTAGCATTAATAGCTAGTAGCAACAAGACAGCGAGAGTTTCCAGTCAGGAAAAAGTGAGAGTTTGGTCAACTGCATTGCGCTGTGCTCTATTGGGGCTACTGTTGGTGGAGGAATTGGTGTTTTGTCCTCTTCTAGACTGGATTTTACCTGTATGAATTTCGAAGGCTGGTGAAAAGTGGAAGGGACTGACACCAGAATGTCCTAGATTGTTGAAAAATGTTCTCCTATTAAACCTAACACTGGAAATATTTTGATGTGACATCATGCTTGAATAACAAAAAATCACCACCACCACACAAGAAAAGTGACCCAGAAATGTAACCACCATCACCGGTCTGCTTGTTTTTAACAGTGTTTTACAGTGGATTTTTCCTTTAAATGTTGAGGGCGTAAGTAGCCTTCAATGTAACATCTACAATTAGATCACACTGTCATTCTCAGCAAGTTTCAATTCGGGTCCATGTGTCGTAAAGCACAACAATGTTTGCCGGCGTAGATGATTTATGAAGCAGCTATTTCATATCAAGGTGGAAGTCGGTGCCTCCAAAAGGCTTTAAGGATGACACTTTGAGAATGTGAACAGATTCATCAAAGTGGATTATCTTTGTGGCCGAAAGTACTCTCCAGAGGTTGACCTTCTTTAGAATTCCATCACTGGGACATGGAACACAACTGTGAGTGTGTTTTGAAAGATAAGGGACTGATATGCCAGGAGAATGATAAAGTTTGAGTTTGTTTGTGTGTGTGTGTGTGTGTGCGCGCGTGCATGCGTGCGAGCGTGCTCTTGCTAGCGTGTCTGGCATCTGGGTGCGTATGACATGGCACTATCCGGAGTTTTGCCACAGAACATTTGTATGAATTACATTAGTTGATGGGTTAGTCACACATGAAAGCCTGCACTCCCATTTTCCCAGCACATAATGACCTTCAGAATGTCAACTCCTCTTCTTCCTCCGTTTCTATCTGTTTTTATACCTCCGAGGCAGCCGTTCAATATAAGCCTGACATGACAGACCAGTGACGAATCAAAGTGAAGAAGCTTGACCCAACAGTTCATTCAATTATGCATTTAACTTCACCCAACATGATTTCCATAAATAGTGTCAAAACTCATTTTTATCTGGCGAGAAAGATTTCATTCACTAGATGTGACATGTATTTTTGCTCCAAGTGAACAACATTATCAGCGTGCCGCAGCTTGAAACCATCTACGCAGGAAACAAGGACAGAGACGGTGTTTTTCAACTTTAAACTTTTTCATGACAGGACATTACCGGACAAAATATCTTCCAAACTTGGAATTGCTCCCAGGATAACTGTCAAGCTTCATGCGCGGTTTTAACAGCATGTAAATACCTGCAAATACAGCCAAAGATGAATTTTCCTCAGATCAAGAGAGGGTTGTGTTCGTCTTTTAGTTCCCTCAATAAGAAATGTAATGCAGCCATGTATTTTGTATGAATGACTCCCTACTGCTGTTCATCACATCTCCCATAAGATCTTAACTTTTAAGGTGTGTTTTGAATATAAATGGACCAAATCCACGCTACTTACAATTCAGTCGTCTCCTGTGGAACCAATTCCAGACACCACACTGTTTTTGCCTGATCACCATAAATATTCTCATGGAATATCATTTCTGCAACGCCATAGCCTTATACTTCAAGTAATAATCTGCAGCACTTTCATATAAATAAATGTCCGTTTTGCTGCTCCTTATTGCTGCTTGATAACATACAGTACTGATTCAGCCTATATCCATTTCATTAAAGATTTTACATTTGCTACCCTAAACACCCATAAGCGCACTTCCCAACCTTGAGGGTCCAGAAATATGGAGATTTAGTAAATTATAGACCAAAAACTGCATCTTCAAACTCTCTTTTTTGCATTTGGCTCCAATCATCCCTGCACTGGTCATGTAACCATAGAAACTAGTATAACATATTTTGTTGGCCATTTGGAAACAGCAGTAATAGTATAGCCTTTTGGGTGCTATTTTAAATAAAAATTGCAAATGAGCAGATTTTGAAATTTACAGCTGCAGCAATAAAAATTGCCAAGGGTCAATTTAATTGAGGACCATTTAGACTCAACTGACAAATGTGTGGAAAGATTGCATAATTTAGTGATTGAATCTACATAGTCGACTCAAGGCCTCAATAAATAAGGTGTTAACTCTGCTTGTTGTGTAAACAGTCCTTCTTTTTGCAGTTTCACTTACGCCTACTGTAACTGTAATCAACATATGGAAGTAAACTGAGAGAAATGACACCATGGAACAACATGAAAATCAGGAGAGGTGCAAGAAAATCAAGAGTCCCCGGGGAAAATTGGGAGGGTTGGCAAATAAGCCTCTGATGGGGATCACTTTCTTCCAGGAAAAATTGTCTGCTGTACAGGAGGTGATGTGTTTTACATTTCTGGAAGCAACAATACTGATTGGTTTGGAATAAATATAATCAGGTAGGAGAAATTTAGGTAGGAGGCCACAGTCTACACTGAGTAATATTTCAGTATGTTGGACCAGTGAGTGCAAAACACCAAAGTAATGACCACTTATGATTGAATTATCACTTTAAATAGTCATCCAGCGCAAAAAAGCACCCTACTTTGCCATCTTAGGGGCCAATTCAGTCTGGATGAAGTAACATAGGTCTTATGATTGATTGAACTGCCCTGTGCATCACACTGAATGGTGTTTAAGGTGTAAATCGAGCCCTTAATGTTGAAAAAAAACTGGCAATTTTCCATCTCAGAGGTGATTGGACTGTTATCATTTTCATCAAATCAAATAGTGGAAATGTCACCATAATGCGCAGGGATTTTTCATTTTAACTTCTAATAAAGCTTGTTCGCAACTTTGTTGTTCCATGTTGATTGCGAGGCTGGGCTCTAGCATTATGCGTTTCCATGTGTGGGCCATGAAGATATGAAGTCTGACAGTGTCACCACTATGCCAGAGTGAAGCCAGAGGAGAGGAGGAGTGGTGTGTGCAGGCCTGCCGTTATCCTGAGGGTTGGCAGATAAAGACTTAGGAGGGTTGAATCCTGGATTGCCTTAAGCAGGGACTCTAACCCTCATCTGCATGCACATTGCCTCTGCCAGGCACTGGTGCAGCCACATTTAATGTCAAGCAATTTTCTGTAACACAAGGACATTTGATTTAGAGAAGAGTGAAGAATAGAGCTGGACACTGCAAAATCACTTTTAAACGTCTCAATTTATACTATATATGGAACAACTAAACCGAAGCATAGCCGCATGTCACGGTGTCATGCAGCCCATGGCGTACATGATGCCATATACTGGAAATAAACGACCATGCGGTTAATGCTGACTGACTGAGGAACTGCAGGCATTGTAGTTGTCTTTTTTGTGGCATCCTTGCCTCATCACGGCTGTCACAGTGATGTGTGTTTTATGGTCCAGCTTACCGGTAGAGCTCAGGACAATAGTCTGGGCTATTAAAAGACTTCTGCCAAATCACCACTTTGATTGGAGGGAGCAGGAAGTGCGACATCCAGACAGAAGTTAGCTTTTGTCCTTTTAAATTAAATTGGTGGTCTGGATCTTTGGTCATGTTGCTGTATTGAAAACATCTTATTACTGCTTCCGTTGAAGAAGACATTTTGTGTTGAATGCACCAGTGAAACAGTACATCTTAAAAGGTTCTGCCTGGAGCAAAAACAAAGATTTGATTTAAGTGCCATGGTAAAGGTCTGGGCTGCTATGGACAGAATAGCGCAGTAGAAACAAAAAAGAAAAGAGAGGTAATAGGCATCACAACCCACCACTTCCTGTGATAAAGGTGTAATTCATGCTAGCAGAGCCTATAGCTGCGTCTGGGCATAAATCTGTCTCCAATCTCATACCGATACCTCTTGTGCTCACGATCATTACTGATGGCAGCATACAAGCTGAACTACTTTAAAAACATGCTGTTGACTTAGGTCAAGGATAGCACTTCTACCATATTCTCATGTTTTACTGCATTTGTTGAAGCTGTTAGAAAATTACAATATATAGTTGCTGAAAATGCAGCATTTTGCATAAATTGTGAGATGGAGAAACAATAATAATTGAATGACTTGATTCCCAAAATTATTTAATTCTTAGCACTAATATTTATTATAGGTCATGTAGTACACATTTTTTCTGTGATTATTTATTATTTTTAAGCAGTTACTAGTCATATGTACACACTAATTACATTTTCTTAATTACATTTTCTTTTTTTATTAAAAGAAGCATCTCAAATAAGTGTTTGCCACACAATCGTAAGAGCTTTGCCTGTCCAAACCACTGAAGAGCAACAGCATTTTTCTTAGCTTTGCAACTTCACATTGCATTAATCTAATGCCACGCAAAGAGATAAGGATGAAAGAGAGGAATAAACTTCTATACTGTATGTCACTGTTTGAATTTTAGCGCAGCTCAGGTTTTGACATTCTCCATTACCATGTACAAAGATAGCATATTGCTTTTATTTTTACAATATCGGCCTGACATTCCTTTGAAAAGACAAGTAGATCTTATTCATCATTCAGTGGTTACACCATGACATAGCTGTGTGAAATCAGTTTTCTCAATTACTATTGCTTGCCTTTCCATGCCTCTGTTGCTCTAACTGGAGAGGGACACTCGCAGGGTTTTCTTACATGAAGTGCTTCGATTGGAACACAGTAGAGACAAGATGAGAAAATTGAAGAAGGAATTGGATTGGGGTGTAGTCAGGAGATACAATATATGTGCCTGTAATGCTACCCTTCACAGTGCTCTAGAAAATGTGTTTAACCTGTGGTGTTTTGATTAGACCAGCAAGCAAAGATGCCAGCCTCTGCTGCTGTGTGTGTGCCACCAGGAGAAAGGGAAACAAGCTTGTGGAGGTCCGATGGGAGTCAGTAGTGTTTGCGGGGGGGGAGTTGGCTCTTTTATTTGGGTAATTCACTCAGTATTATAGCTGTAAAAAGCTGGAGGCACTGACCCTTTCTTACAGCTCAAATCTCATCAATAATCCACTAAACGCTAAATTATTCACAGAACTCTGGACACAGGTGAGGGGATATTGCCTCTGTGATACTTAACCGGCTGTGTCACATCATGTTCAATAGATTGCAGGCCCAACTTTTCCACTTGTCAGTGACAACATGCATCATCTGTTGACTCAAGTTGATTGGCTGACAGGTTACAGTACACTATTGAATTAAAATTAGCACATTATTTAAAAAAAAAAATTATGCCCATGTTGCACTTTTTTTTTTCAATTTAAAACTGCACCAGGCAAGATTTCATCTAAAAACACACCTGACTTATCAGTCTAAATCACAACTGTAATGAGAAAAGTGTCTCATCCCTAATTTCTACAGAGTTTCCCTTTTTACCCAGAACTAAATTCTGACGCTGGCTACAGTCACTGGCGGGAAATCTTCTCATCATACAGGAAGTGAAAAATCAAACTGAAACTCAAAACTGAGAGAGAGGGAGACATTAAAAATACTAAGGCCAACAACCTACCATCACTGCAAGGTAATCAGGAAAATTACCCACTATCTATTGACAGTTTCTTATCTTTTGCTGATGCTTGATTGCATTTGATTTCTATTTTATTGTGTATTTCTGTGGACTGCAGATGACAATTTGCTCTGTAGCTAAATCCAGTACAATGTGTTTGCATGATCCCAAATGATGAAACTAAACTAAAGAGAGAGAGTGCAGGACTTCACCCCCACAGCCACTAAGAATAAATTTTGAGTCCAAGGAGTTTGCAGTTTATTGACACCACCTTACATAATTGCTGGTTATCGAAGCCCTAAATTTCAGTTTCTTCTCACTGCTGTTTGGAGCCGCTAACATGTGAAGTTGCTTGGTGCAGCTTTAATAGGAGCTTGTGGTTCCACCTGCATGTGTGTGAGCTGAATATGATGAAGTGCTTCCCAGTCAAAGGGTTAGTTACAGCCCCGCTGTCCCAGAGGTGTTTGTTGTGTGACACTGGAAGAGGGAGTGCTCTGAACCCTGTGATGCCCAGCTAAGCGACAGGGGCCAGCTCTCACTGTGTTGGAGGACAAACCTCTCAGTGGTTGGTTAAACTAATCACCATAGGGACCGGCTCCTATTGCTTCATCGCGGGCCTGCATCCCCACTTCAGAAAAAAAGTTTGACAGACGAATGAATGGGCTTTTTTCCGCCACACTAGAGCCCGGGAAGCTCACGCGATGCAGCCACATCTAACCAGCGGGCTAACCGCACCAAGTTCACTAGTGTCTCTTTCTCTCTGAACAATTGACTGAACTGTTCGGTTTTTGTTTTTTGTTTTTTTTTGGCTTGGTTGTTGATTTTTCAGTGATGGAGCCTTGAAAGCATGCTGCTGTCAGAATGGTATTAGGAGTTATTCACTGAACCAGGAGGTGGCTATTTTCATTTTCTAGAAGGAAATTGTCTTGCCAAGGTTCTAATGAAGAATTCTTTTTTTGAAGATTTTTTTTTTTTTTAAGCTCACATCCTTTTTGATGTGACTGCTCTGTTGAGGCAAATTTGCTGTCAAAACCAAATACAGTAAACTGAATCTATACTATGGGCTACAGCCTTTTTATGTAAAATCTAATCATTGCTGCCTGGTTGTGTCATGCTTTAGATTATTGTTAAACCTAGTGGGATGGTAGCAAAGGAGCTGCAAGCTCTTTTGTTTTTTTTATGAATTTTGTCTCCCAAATTATTAGTGCATTAATTTAATTGTTCATGTTTACAACTAACTCAATAACATACATGTGTCCAAGAGGTTTCGAGATAGACACATGTCAGTGTTGATATTTAAAAACAGTGTTAAAAACTGCTTTATTTAGCTGTGATGTCATCCAGTTGTTGTCTGTCCAAGCTGGATAATTACTGCTCATTTTCACTTGTTTTGTTTCACTGAAGGAAAAGAGCAGCACTGCTGAGTTACTGTATAAAATTGCAGATTAAGGTCCAAAGTAGAATTTTGTTTAAGATTCACCTTTAAAATGCACCTGAGAATTCCCTACATGCTGGACAGTTACACATGAAAAAATAAGATTCTGCTCCAAGCCAAGTTCAGTATTATGCATTAATTCGTTTTTAGGTTTTCTCAAGAGATAAGGGAAAAAAATGTGTGAAAAAGAGAAATGTGTTGAAAAGGGCTATCTGTGAATTTGTTAGCATTACTTCAAAATTCAGGCCAATGTGGTTTTAAAGCTCTAAGACATATTAGAATTCAGAGATTTAGCTTCACATGTGTTTTCAGCCGTACAGCTCCAAAAACAAAAACATCCTGTTTGCATCTTATATAAGAATTTTGTTTTTGCCTTTAGAGATGATTCTGTGATCATGTTCATGTCCAAGAATGAAGGAATAGTACACACAAAACCTAATTTCCCTTTATTTCCCTTTATTCTACTCTGTAACAGTCTGGCCTTAATTTATTCAAGTCATTTAGTCATGAACAAATATGTACTGTGCATATATGTTTACATAGTGTTACATTAAACAAACATGTTCCTGTGCTTAACCTTTAAACGCACTGACATGCTTACAAAGAAGTGTTTTGTTGTGTGTCTTGGTATTGATTTTCAGTGAAAGTCCTCTTAGGAATGTCAAAGTGTTATACTTTTCAGATAGAATTTATTGATATGCTTGCCATGTGCTTGCAAACATTTCCAGTTCACAGCAAGGAGAATCTTATCATGGTGTCTGACTTTGTCAACACTATTAAATTTTGAGGGAGTCAGAGATTAATAACTTCCGCGTAAGAAGAAAATGGGAAGAGGTGCAGGCTTGGGAGAATACAGGAAGATTAATGAGTGTCAAAAACAATGAATTTTCCATTAGATAGTGGAGTGACATACGTTGCTTATATGGCTTTCCCAGACTCCTGATCAGATAAGAGCGACTTGTTCAAGGATCACAAATAAATGACCTATTTTTATAGATAAACACTTTGTCCTTTCTGCAGTATTCACATTAACACTGACCCATTTTTGAGTCAGAAATAGTTTTTTTTTTTTTCCACAAGGCTTCATTCCACCCTCAGCTATGGGTATATGAATAAGCAAAATGATCACCATTTTTATTGAGTTTTCAGCCTTGCTGTAAAATTATGTTGCAAAGAAATATATTACAGCAAAATTGGCCTAGTGGAGACTGGTTATTGAGAAATTGTATGACAACATTTTTAGCTCCACCTTAGCTAAGACCGAGCCTCCCGTCATTTATCCACATGCGCGCGCACACACACACGCACACACACATACACACACAGAGACACACACACACCCACATCCTAGCTCTCAGACGCCTTTCTCTGTTGTTGTTATGACGGATGCCAAACATTTCTCAAATACCAGCAGGGTGCAGACTCATATGAATGTAGCAATGACGAGCATGTTGGGTATCTTGGTTTGAGCAGCAGAAGATGACAGGAAGTCAAAAACTAGCTTTGATCACACTATAAACAACTGAGGTGTGCACAGAGTGGACAATGCACCTACAGGCTACAGCTGCAAGGGCGTGGCAGCGTGTTAGCTGTTAGATATTTCCCGTAATAGACAGGATGTGTCAGCACACAGCGAATTTGTCCTTCGACCAGAGATGGGCCCCGGACGGAAGAGAGGTAAATACTACAAGAGGAAGCTATTTCTTGAGGAGCTAAGAAGTGCTCTTGTCAACCCTTACATTCACAGGAAACAGCACCTTTTGTGAACCCCAGTTACTGTGGATCTGATCAGAACTCCTTAAGTTGAGACCTCCAGCCCTTTTCCACCTACAGCTTAATCTGAAACTTCATTCAGCGAGCAAAGGGTGACAAGCATGCAGGATGCAAGGACTGGAGACAAATGACAAAACACGCCCAATGTTAGGCTACATATGCTTAAAATGCACGCGCTTGTAATGCATTCGATAAAGTCAACCACCAAATGACATATGTTATTGCACAAAAATGAGAGGAGCTTTTGCACATCACACATGCATGGGGATTTTTTTACACTACAAAAAAAAAATAGTAGCATTCAGTTCAACTGAATAATACTCTTTGAGCATGACATTCATTGGTGGCTTGAGGATTTTTCATATGTGCAAAAATGTAGCAACCCTACAGCAAGCTATAGCAAACGCACCCTTATTCAGATTTACCTAATGCCGCACCTGGGTCCTTCAGTAGTACAATTGTTTTTTTTTTTTCATAATTTTGAACAACGACAGGAGTAAGAGAATTGTTTTGGTCTGTTTTGCTTGCTCAAGGCAGCACGGAGACAGTCGTTGATCCAAGCCTGCCACGCCTTGCCAGAGTTCTTCAAAACCAGGCATCCACTGAAAACTCATAAACATTCACTGAAAAATCAGATGTGAGCTGTGAATTAAAATAACCTTAAAGACCCGTCTCTACTACCTACCAGACAGACTTTGACAGGAAAGATCTTAGAGGAAGACCTAACCGTGAGTTCACCTTCAGCGGCTTTCATATGATTTACAGGTTTTGTTGACGTGTGCTGTGAATGTGCAGCTTCTGAAGCAAATGTTTTTCGTAAAAAGTGCAACGTATGCAAAAGGTTTTTGTGTATCTGGGCTTAGATAGAAATGTGTCAACCTGGGCTAACAGAGGGGAGTGGTCTGTTTTATTATCCTCTTATGACCTGTGAAATCGAATTCTGCAGTCAAAATCGTAAATATTGAACTGTGTACAAGTGTTAAAATTGCATGCTTCTTTTTCCTTCTGTGTCGTATTCACAAGAGTGGTTTTCAAAATGGGATCTGGGGGCCTCCAGCGGTCCTTCCATTTGAGCTGTGAATGAATATCCTCAGCAAAATGAGCAATAGTTTAATTTCACTATAATTCATTGCACTACAAATTGGTACAATTCCAAAAAAAGAAAAAAAAACGAGAGAAAAAATCTATTTGTCAACATTCAAGTATCATAAACCAAAAGATCTTGTCATATCAGAACATAATATGATATTTCAGATATACCTAGAGCAAAATCACTTCAACTTGGGGGTCCAGGGCATGAAAAAGTTTGCAAACCCTTTCTCTGCAATGTCCACACCCTCCCTTTTGTGAATGTGTCTGCAGTTTATTCTGCGTTAACATGTGGGAATATTCATGGGTAACTTGATGGCTCAACGCACCATCTTGAAAGTGTTCATGAAAGCCATGCACTGAATACATATTTTTCTGCCCTCCTCTGCTCATTCCCTTTGATTAACTGTTAGTCCTTTGAACCAAGTCCTAGAATGGTGTTGCAGTGATATTAACTGGCCCTTAACAGTTAGATTGTGATATACAGTATTCTCATTAAAAATTACTAGAAATAGACTTTTAAATTCTAATTATTTTCCCTCCAGGGTAGCATGCCCCTGGACTCCTTTAGTTTTTGTCACCTTTGTGTTTGCATGCCTAATGTGGCTCTGGCTATCAGAAACCTGAGCCTATTTCTTTGGTCCGTTCAAGCCAGAGGAGGTGGAGGGGGATACCCTGGTTTTGTTCGACTGAGATTTCTCTGTCTGTTTTACTTCCAAAGAGCCTTGTCTGCTTTGGGAAAACCTTCATTGTGAGTAATGAGACTGAAACTTGGGTCGTTCCTCATCCTGGCTCGCTGGCTGACGAAGTCAACAAATGCAACAAAGGGATGGAACAGAGCGCAGTTTTCCTGCTTGTAGCTGGAGCCAAGAGTTTACCACATTCCTTGTAGGATGACGGGCAGCGTTTGAACTGTCAGGCTGACACCTCAAGCTGTGTTAGGGAAAGTGAGGACAGGAAAAGATTTCTCTCCCTTGGTTGGAATTACATAACCAGATTGCTCAACTGTTTTAGTTTTTGGGTTAATGTTTGTTAGTTGTCTTCAGGAAATCTTCAGCTTGTTTGAACTGCACTGTGGCACTCTTCCAGCCTGTCCCACGTCATCCTCAGACCTCTGCGTGTGAATCACACAGACGAACCAGCAGCTGACTCATTCCCAAGCTATTTTAGGAGAATATCTACTGTATTTCCTCATGGGATATAAAACCTAAGCCTCTGATCTCTTTGTTTTTGGCCAATGAGAGGCGCACTCTGCACCTGTGCCTGACCCATGACAGCCTGAGCACCTGTGGATGAGCCACTTGAACCCCATGAAAAGAATAAAGGACTTCTTGGTTTTCAGCGTGGGTGTTGTCTTCTCAGTCATGTTAATCAGGGGGAGCATTACCTGCACAGATGTTTTTGTTGCTGTCATAACTGGGGATAACTAAGGTTGCCAGTTTTACTATAAAATGTGTTTAAATATCTGACAGTTAGTTACACCTTTTCAAATTTTAATTATCACAATAGCCAGTGTGTTTTTTTGTTGTTGTTGTTGTTGTTGTTTTTTTGAAAGTCATGGTTTTTGCGGTACATACTGTCAAGTATCAACGAAAGTCAGTACCAACCAAGTGCAGCACACAAGACATGTTTGTTTTTCTTTTCCACAAGCCATAGCAGAGGGCAGCGACAGCACTCAAGAGATTTTTAACCCTTCAAAAGGGCTAAGTCTGATGTTTGGTCATATTTGGGGTTTTATAAAAGTGCTGAGAGGAAGTTAATAGACGATGGTTGTGTATTGTGTTGCTCTTACTGTATATGCACAATACACAATTGATATACATTTGGTTGTGCTCTTTTAAAGCTGTGCAAGCTGAAAAATGTCGTTTTGGTTGTGGTTTCTCTTATCTGCCATGTGCACAAGGTGCAGACCTCTCATGGCCACGGTGCTAATCATTCATAAAGCATCTGATATGCTTGTGCTGTGTGTTAAATACGTTAACGTATGACACTGGTTGTGTCATTATTTAAATACAAACAGCTCATAGTGCCGATAATTTAAGGTGTGATTTTCAATACAAAACATGGTGAAATGATTTCAGTGTGTATAATAATTAGCGTTTTCAGCAGATCAACAATACTGCAATTGAAAACCATGATCATTATGGTCATGATAAATGTGATTTTGAATTTTCATATTGTTCCATCTGAAGTTGTAAGCTGCTCTTGGTGCCGTGATATAGGAGCAGTGTCTGTTGTCAGTATGAGCTCTGAGGTTTTACCCACTGGAAAGCCGTTGTTTAACTGTTCTGTCTCAACTGCCTTTTGCACAGACTTTGACAAGACAGACCTAGCAGTGAGTTCACCACCACCGACTTACAGTTTGTGCACTGAAATGTTACGTCAAAGTGTGGCAAGACATTCTCCTTCCTGTCTTGCTGTTGGTACAGGGCCTCTCTCCATCACTCAGACTGCTGGTGCTGGGCGGAGAGCTCAGTTATATTCCTCACTTTATTGTTAGCATTCAATGCTGCAAGGGTTTGCAGTTTTTAGGGATATGTGCTGTGCAGTGTTTTCGAGGAGGCTTTCGTGTACATTCAGTGTTAATCTGCATTAATTTAATGCCTTTGGTAACATTGTTGTTGTACTGTTCTGTCCTCATTACACATGACTAAGTGTATCTTGAAAGACAGCTAAGCTCCTTCCTATCTGTAGCCACAAGAGACAGACAGAGCTTCTGTTTCCAGAGTGATGATGAAAGGAAGGTGTTTACCTATCTGTCAAGTTACCCTTAGTAACGTGAAATTTGCACAGATGATGAAAGTTGGAGAAGTTATTGTGAGGAATTCTTCCCAGGCATTGTATGAGACAGATTAGCCCTTAAAGGGAAAACATTAGCTAATATTGTTGCGGTTAAAGGAGATTTTGCATTACTTATCACTAAGTAATTGGATCACCACAATGGGGAATTAGCTCAAGAAAATGCAGAAACATAACAGCTATTGTATGTTGTGTTTTTTGTGCTGAAAATGAGTGGTGTGTGGTTAAATAATTATGGACTATGGGCCATGATTTATATTTGTTTTGTAGTTTTGAATTAATAAAGCTGCAATCTGTGTAGTACACTTTTGCAAGAATTCTTATTGTTCCTACACAACCACTTTCACTATCTTGTTTCTGTGTAATATTGTATTGATTTTAAATGCCTAATATAGACATGGCATGTTTGCAGTATGTGTTAGAAGATGACACTTCACACATTTCCACATATACCACATATAACCATATACTTCCTGTCAACATGAATGGACCAAATAATCACCATATTATCAGTATTACTCTTTGATACAACCTGTCTAACCTGCTGTTTCCTTGCCTTGCCCCCTCATGCTATCAGTGGCTGGGACAAAAAACAAAGCGAAAGGTGAGTTATTGCCTCTGCTTTCTTGCTACATGATTTATGTTGGACACAGTTCCCAATAAACAATGTTCAGATCGCCCTTTTATCTCCCCTAGAGCCCAGGAAGCATTAACATACACCACCTCTCGCAAGACTTTTCAGGGATTTTTAACCTTTATTTATCTGGGAAGCGTTCGCTGAACATGCTTGCTCTTTTTAAGGAACAACCTGCTTCACATTCATGCAGATTCACACATTCACACCAGGGAGCTGCCCGGCACAACCAGTCTTGCTTTTCTGCTATTTCTAACGTTGGCCACCGTGCAGCTCCACTGGAGCAGTCGGGGGGTTGTTCCCGGTTCAAGGGCACCTCAGTGGTAGTTTAGGGAGGGAGAGTGTTACTCATTTGCTTTCCCCACCCAGATTTTCCCAGACAGACTGCGCATTCAGGCCGGAGACCTGCTGGTCACAAGCCAGCTCGTCAGAGTTTTTACTGCTGCCCTTCAAAATTTAATGCTTAGTCCTAATGTTATGTATTATTGGTATTCACTCTATTGTCACTGATTCTGATCCATTGCCTGATAAATTGGAAATTTGTTATACGCTGGGCTGAGAATCCAAGCAGCAGTTTTTGTTCACTGCTCACCTAGGAATTATTTCTAAGAACTGAGAATATTTGGTAATCATTTACTATACAATTCCCCTTACCAAACCAAACTTTATTTATGTAGCACATTTTGTACAGTCGAATACAATGCTTGCAATGCAATGCAATGTAATACTGTGCAATGCTTTTGCTTTCATTTTGCATGTACATGTTCTGTTGATGCTTGTTACTGTGTTTTGTCATTGCTTCTTGCTCGCTGATACTATAATTATAACCTCTATAGCATCCTGACAGCAACACCCCTCTCTGACTCTTGTATGGAAACGTTTACTGCTGCCACTGTTACATCCATTACTGTTGGACTAAGTGAAAATTTGACTTGCTGAGGAATCTGGCTAATTTTAGTTTAAGTATGCAAATATCACAAGTATAGTTGACCAGTGAAAAAGTACACTTGACATGAAAATCTTGTGTTATGTAGTTAAGTGAAATCTACCCTCCTATAAACCACTTACAAGGCCCACTTTATAATTTTAATTTCACATATTGATGCATTAATTAGACCAGTGTTTTTCTTTGACAAGGGTTCAACTAAACCAAGTGATTAATGTACATGAAGGAGCTGCAGAGGGCATTTTTTTGGAGAATGTACTGTTTTCTAATTACAGAAGGACTAATTAGGAAGCTGGTTTTTAATTAATGGAAGATACACTTTTAGCATCCATACAATTGAATCTTAGTCTAACATTTGGAAGCAATTTTAAACATACTTTACATGCAGTACACATACATACATAAACAACACAGGTTCCTAGTATGGGTCCTAAATGATTTAACTTATAAGTACAGTTGGTAGCACTTAACACTGGTTAATAACACCTTCATAATACCTGAATTCATTTATTACAATTTATTACAACCACATGTAACATTACTGAATGCTAATCCTTGCATTGTGTCAGCTTTATTATGGTCTAGCTCGCTGCTGTGTAATGTGTGAGGTGACTCTTGAAAACATTTTACTAGGCTAAAATTTCTAAATAAAAAGTCATCCTGGCAGTTGTCATATTAATGAAAAAACATGTCTCTGAATTTATTCATTCAGACTTTCCATTAAGGTCTATTTAGACATTCATGACTCTGAGCTAAATGTGACTGGTTAGATGAAGCATCCTTTGACCAGGGCGAAGTCCGGAGAAAGGGAGAAGCATTTAGTGCAGATATACAAAGGGTTAGAGGGTTGTACTAAATATCAAACGGTCTGAAAAAAAGCTTCATGACAGAACATTTCACAGCTACCCTGAAGACAGGTTTTTTAGTAAGAAATAGCCTGGCAAACTAATACTAAATTGTTTGCAATTGAGAAAACTGTTGAGCTCCTATATCCCAAGAACAGATACAATATAAATCAGAAATAAGAAATGACATTTTCATTAATGCACCATGTAGCACTTATGAAACACATACACACAGGTTATGAATGTCTCAGGGTATAACAGGATATCAAATAAAGTATTTCAGAGTTATATTTTAAGAAAAGTTGGAAGGATTGCTGGTATGATGCAAGGTTTATTGCACATCAAAGATCATACCTAAGTGATTAGAGTAGGATTTTTTGTGTTCGTCGCTGACCAAATTATGCAGTTGCTTGTGGAGATGGAATATGGATGTTTACCTCTCGAAGTAGACAGTACAGTCTTCTTTGTAAATAATGTTTGAACAGGATGTGGCAACTAGTCTCATTCATTCCCACCTCATGACTTCTCACCACTTTAAAGGAAATCTATACTTATAGTAATTGAGAAAATATGCAGCTGTGTAGATCATAAGCTCCTGTTGGATTCTTATTAATTAAAGCATTATTGGCTTGGTAGCAGACCTCTGGAGTAAGGCTGATTTCAGCACTGTCTAACAAAATTTCCCCATGGGGTTAATGAAGTACATTGTGTTGTATCGTATTGTGGGCATTTCTTGTTGAGAGCCATATATTTGACAACATCTCTCAAAATTTAAACCATTTCTGCTTAGACAATGTTTACAAGCGTCCAAATTCAGGAAAAAAAACAACAACTAATCACTATAAACTAATATACTTCAGGAATATAACACATAGTATAACCACCACCAGTTGAACATGCAATTTCGTCTTTTTCCTGTTTCACCTGGAGACACTATTTCTGGCCCACTTTCTGAAGCTGATGTATTGTCGCTTTCCTCTCCCCTCCTCCTCCTCTTCTGTTTGCTTTTCCCCCTTTTTTCCTGTACAGCAAAAAAAAAAAAAAAAAAAAACACTGTTAAGAGTTTCCCACAGCAGGGATATTTATTGCCGGTTCTGTAGATTGTCCACCTCCTGCACTCCCCCACCTCCCCCGCTGTGGCAAATCACAGGGGAGGACAGTGCTCAGTACCACCTCTGAGTCGAGGGAGGTTCACTCTTGCTCAGGTGCTACTCAGTAACAGCCACCAAATGTCCTTTTTGATGGAGGGTAAAGCTGACAGACAGCTCACTCTGTCTTGGTTATTTCCTTTCTAACAGGTTTCATAGGGCTCTGTAACAGCTCAATCAGCTGACTGCAACATTTAAGATCACACTATCTGTGCAAACTCTGAATACAATCCACAATTGATACACAGCTGTTATGTGGTATGGGGTCATTTCAGCATGTGCATCAGACCTGTTTGATCTGCTGTGAGCTGCTCTTGTTTAAATGTGATCAAAACATGATAGAAAATGACTGTGATCCCAATGCAGACAGAAGATGCATCTACAATAGATTGTTTCTAGATGGAGAAACACATCAAATACAAATAAGAAGGATGGGTATCCGATTATGCGAAGCCATCTAGAGGGCATTTACACCTGGAATTAAAATGACAGTTGAGTCACAAACTGCAGCTGGACTGTGTGTAGATCAGTTTCGAGCACATTTGCATGTGTTTAAGTGTGACCTGTGCATGTTTTGTTTTCTCTGTTCTCGCTGCATTTGTATTTTAATGCCAGGTGCAGACTGGTGCGAGCGAGAGTGACATAGTGCTCATTACTGATCTGGAGGAAAGTAATCGCAGCCTTACCTTTTACCATAATTACATATGGATTTTCTCTGACTTAATGAATTGAATATTAGAGGGCCCTTTATCATAGGAATTCAATATTCCTGTGTTTACTGTAGATATTTTATCAAACACACTGCACATCATTTTTAACAGGCAGTTTATGGATTAGCTCCAATTAATATCTCAGAATTAGATTTGTTCCTAATTTGCTACTGTCCCTAATTGCTTACATCTGTCCAATCAACAAAGTTTACAGCATTTAAAATGGCACACCTTCTTTAATTCATCAAATCAGCAGGTTTGCCATGCACGTACCCACATTTCCTCAAAGGAGGCTTATGCTAAAATATGGGCAAATATACTTATTAAACAGAGGGAATTAGAAATAAAGGTCTCTCTCTAATATAAGCCTGCTTCCTGTAAAGGCCTGGTATCCTCTGCAGTCAAGGTAAATTTACACCCTGGCCACTATTTGAGGAAATACGGTAAAAAGTGTTTGTGTTGATCTTGAACCAATAGGCCTTAAATTACACTGTCAGCACACACATGACTTTTTTTTTCCTTTTTTGGTGACAGATCTGACCTTTCAGTCTTTACAGAAATAAATCACATGAAATCTGTTTTCCCCATGTATTTCCTGTAAAGACTGCTGAGAAAAGGTCACTGTAGGTGAAAACAATCAGATTTGAGCGGGTTACTTCATGGGGCAATTGATAAAAGCGGGATATTTTATCCACTCCCATAACCATTCACCTCCAAAACATTTCCATCAGTGTGCTTGTAAGATCTAGGTTGGATAAATAAAAGCTTATAAATGTATTGATATGCCAATATTATATTCAGTACTATAGTAACTGTTAGAAGTCATTACAGAGGTTCATTACCACAACTAATGCACCTTGAAAATGATCATTAGTGCCATTTACTGTGCTATTGTTGAAACTGTTTCAGTTTCTATCATATAATTTAGGAAAAAAATGGATAAAATGACCATGATGTCACCTGTTGACTTTATGTCAGCCTGCTTGAAGGCTGGTAAGTTTGATGCCTGCTTACAGACATGTTGTATTTTTGCAGCCAGGCTTTGTACATAAAAATAAAAGGGGTAGAGCAAGTGCAACCCACAAATGCAAGAAAAAACATTTTGCCTTATATGATCATAAAGCACACCTGTGTCTAGGCTCATTTGCAAAGAAGCTTCCAATCACCTTCGTACCTATTAAGGAACATTCCTTATTAAACAACCAATACTGTCCACAAGGTTACATGAAAGAAGACAAGACAAAAAGATAAGAAAATGTCATAAAGGAGAATTCCACACAGTGTTGCTGGTTTCCAGGTTAATCAAGCCTTGGACAAACTAGAGCATAAAAAACAACATTAGCTACCTTACAACTACCTAGCTGCTGAGTTATTAGGTTACTTCTGGTAGGGCAACTAGCGGCTATGCTAGGCAGATTATGTTACAGCATGACGCATGGTCACATGGGATATCATGCAGTAAAGGAACCATTTGATGTTTCCTTAAAAATTTGTCACAGTCAAGGAACCAAACTGCTGTATCTGTCCTGTGCTTCCAATGAGACAGTCCTATGCAGCCATATCTCCTAAAAATCCTATGTAACCAGGAAGCTTCCTTGCAAATGAGCTGTCATATATTTCAAAGTAATCATGTCTGGCCATTATAGAGGTCCAGTGGAGAATTTGCTGTGAATAAATAGTAACAACAACAATAATAATAATAATAATAATAATAATAATAATACATGAT